>LPNX011095489.1:0-22500 GCA_001517045.1 Pseudotsuga menziesii | reverse complement strand
CCATCATCATCATCATCATCCTCATCCTCATCCTCATCCTCATAATCATCATCATCATCATCACCCTCATCCTCACCATCATCATCAGGTCATCATCATCATCATCATCACCCTCATCCTCAGCATCATCATCATGGTCATCATCATCATCATCATCATCATCATCATCATCACCCTCATCCTCATCCTCATCATCATAGTCATCATCCTTCTCATCATCACCATCATTGTTCATCATCATCTTCATAAGCATAGATAAATGTAAATTGCATATATTCAATGAGCACTAAATCGCATATGTGATATATCCCATATGCACTAAATCGCATATGCGTTTTCGAGAACATGTAAAAAACATGCCCGTTCATTAAAAAGCGTTGTATCAATATCACATATCCGATATATCGGAGGTGCGTTATATCGCATATGTGATATGTGTTGTATAAAAAATGTTGGGTTGTGTGCTGTGGGCCAGGTTTACTATATCAAAAGACATAATCCATCTAAACCCGGGCACAGAGAGTTGTTCAACGTGCAATTTAATCATTACTTACATAATTCCATAGTTTTGTACAGGTTTGGGTGCATTTCAATGGGGAATGTACGTAATAGAGGTCGAAAGTCAGAAAGGAAGGTGCTTACACTGGAAGAAGTAGAAAATAAAAAAGAAAAAAAGAGGGAAGATTCAAGAAATCATCGTCATTCATTACATGAGCAAATAGTTCTCATTCCCCCTCAATAGATACCCGACGTAGAGGCTGAGGAAGATAATGCAACATTAAAGGAAGCTGGTTATACGAAAGTTGATATTATTGATCCATTAATAAACGGACAATCTTGTGAAGAGTTCAATAATTATGTTACTCCCGATGCAAATGTGACTCAGCAACAACCATGGTCGGTGGTTCAATTTCCTAATCGAAGTTGTCAGCCTGTAGTGGATGTAAACATCACTCTAGCATTTCAAACGGCAACAAATTTTGCATCAAAATGAAAGAGAACTCCTAAACGAATACAAGTGGATGAGAGCGGATTGACTTCCATGGGAGGTAAGGTGGCTAAATGCACTATCCTTCGTCATTGTTCTCAAATAATGAAACAATATTTTGATAACAAATCCGAAGTCGATAAATGCCAGTTGTTTTTAGCTTTGCTTAAATCTAGAAATAAGGCAACTGTTAGAAGAAATTTAGACATAACAACAATGAAGAATATCGAATCAAGTAATCACATTGTTAAATCTCTTACTGCTGCATTCACATCGATTGGTAAAAAAACTCGTTCACAAGACTGTATTGTGGCCCGTCGTGTATTGGCTGAATCAATTGTATGTAGATCCACAAGACAACGTCGTTTACTTAAATGCACATTAGAAATTGTGCCTTTACATCCAAAGACACTTGAAAAATATTCAGTAAGAAGAGACAACCTTGATGTAGAGGGACAAATCGAAACATTATGGGCATTTAGCGGTAGGTTGCCCCGCAAAGACATGAAGTTAGTCAAAGCAGTGAAGGGCCTAGTGCAAACATTTTGGCATGATAACACTAGGCCTTCTTCTAACACAAAGGATGTGTTAAAACATTGTAGGGGTTCTAGAAACAATGAACCTCATGTTAAACATTATGTTGACATGACAAAAACTCAACTGTTCGAGATGTTTAAAGTTGCCCACGTAGAGCTAAGGCTCAGTCAGAGATCTTTTGAAAAATGCAAGCCTTGGTATGTTAGAATCAATACCATCCGGAACACTTGTTGTTGTAGATACCACATAGAGTTTGACCTATATTACCATACATTTGCACATATATGTCGTTTTTTGCATCCTAACCATGTGCAGGAATGCTCAAGTACAGTACCGCCAATGTCATCCAGAGATTTCATCCATAGCATAATGTGTCCAGGGCAAGATGGGCAGATACATTACTTAAAACAATGTGTAGATGGTTCTTGCAACAATTGTGGTGGGCAATCATTATGGTCTGATTGCATCCATGAAAGTGGAGATCAAGCATTCGGGAATGCAATTGTCGAGAAGCAGAACTATCAGTATGAGACATATCAGCTACATGATGGGAAAGAAAGCAGGAAGATTGAATTGGTGACTTCACAGGTAAATTGTTGAATATTGACATATTAATATTCATGTACACATTTTTTTATGTGGTTTATTGACATATTAATAGTCATGTACCAGGTGCGAGTATGTGATTTTATTCCAGGGTTTTGTGGAAAGATTCAACATGTCGATATGGCACAGTGGTAAGATGAGAAATTTAGAATATGTCGGGACACCTTCCCTCTCGAAACAATACTATCAGTGGTTGACTTTGCGGAAAATTACACCCTACAACGACAAAATGAAATTCAAAGTCAATACTATCACTCAGAGCAGGTGAGCATAATGGTGCATATCACCTATCGACATGGGCAAGATAGCAATGAAGAGAAACATGTGATACTGAAAGAAAGTCACTTCTACATAAGCGACGACCGGATCCATGACATCCATTACATGCAACATTGCTTTAAATTATTCTATGATCATGTGATAGCTATGGATATACCATTTTATCGTCATTTCATTTGGTCAGATGGTTGTGCTAGACAGTTCAAGAATGCACGTGTATTTGAATGGTTGTGTTTGTTGCACATAAAATACAAGGTGCCACATGTATGGAACTACTTTGAAACTGGTCATGGAAAAGGAGAGCACAATGGTGCTGGTGCATGCATTAAAACTGCCCTTCGAAGGGAAGAGATGAAGTTTACAGGTGCTCGCCTTCGAGACGCTGCATCTATAGTCGAATGGTGTGCATCTGTCATGGGAGAACAAGCAAAAAGGAAACACTTAGTGTGAAGAATATTCTAGGAGGTGACAAATGTGGACAGATCACAAACACATCGGGTGAACACAGTGCATGGAACTCGACGGTTTCATTCAATTAGAAGCTCAGACAACTTGGCCCTACAAATTTGGACAAGATTGAAGGCTTGCTTTTGCAGTTCCTGTAGCATTGGTGAATAGGATGAATGTGAGGATACAGATACCATTGATACATGGGATCGAGTGACACTTAGCACCAATTTCAACGAGGTTAATGAAATAGACCATTTGGAAGATGATCAGACACATATTTCTACAGGCTATGATCACATATCGGATCTCATACAAGCAGGTAGATGAGTAGTACCTAAATAAGAAAATGCATTTATGTATTGTTTACTCGACCTATGTAGAATTTAATTTATGTAGAAATTAGAAATGCGAGACCTTATTTACAAAATGTATTGTTAACTCGACCTATTTCCTTTCACCATTAACCAATATTGCAAAAAAGATGGTAAATAAATACACCCCATAATCTAATTTATTGTGTGAGTCAGTATTCTAATCTGAACAAAAATTAACCTAAGATAAAACTAACTAAAATTATCATAAAGCTTAGCTAAATCGATTTTCATAGTCATAACTAATGTTTGTTTCTTTTTTCTTTTTTAATAATACATCCTTCTTATGTTATTCTTATTGCTTTATCAATTTATATATTGTGAAGAAAGTAAAATCCAAAAACTACTCTTCAAAAAATAATCCTTAAATTTATGGTATGGTATTTTTTTTTAAATAAGAACTATATTTATTTTAATTTTTTATCAAACTTTCATTGATTCTTAAAAACATAAAATCCTTAACACAATTATATTGCCTTTGCCCTTTTAAAAGATAGAAAAACTTCCTTAATTTTTGTTATCAATCTTTTTTTCTCCTTAATTAATCTTGCAAATAAAGTTATTACTTTAATAATCTCATCTCGTCCCTATAGTCCTATAAGGTTCTTAAAATAGGCTTTGAAAATAACTAATTCCTAATTTATTTCTTAGAATATTATTACTCATTCCATCATACTTTCCCATATAGTATTTATATGTTTTTTCCACGATTATCAAATAATGTTTTTTTATGATTATGAAAGAATATAGTATTCTCATCTCCTTTAATCGTACGAATAGCGGTACTCTTTATAGCATTCATGGTTATGAAAAGTATAGTATTCTCATCTCTATATTAACAAGAGCCACGTGGTGGCAATGTCCCAGACATTGTCAACTAATTTTTCACAAAGTTGTAGCGAGGAGGAATTTGGTTAGAGTTAAGGACAATTGATGGATAATTCTTAGACTTATGTTTCTTCAGTCAATTAAACTTCAAGAAAAACACTCTAGATTTATTTATTTGCAGGCTTTGTTGCGATGTAATGACTTTATACTAGTTCTATAGATTATGAACATATATTTATATATCTCATTGTCGTGAAACTATGGAGATGTCAAGATCAAGTCCTAATGAGTTCCTTGGGTTTTCCAACCAATATTTTGGTTGATGATTACTACCATCCTACATATGAAAAATAAAGGAAAAGAGGATAAATCTACAGGGTGGTGGTAAGGTACTAGTAAAAATTACAAAGAAATGAGATTAGTGACATGAAATACTGCAAATTGATTAACATGAAATACTCCAAGAAAGGATACAACGTTGACAAAAAAGTAAGACATGAAAAAATATGTGTGCCATCGTGATTCGTGATTTGATCCAAACTAATGTACCCCTTGGATTCAAAATATGCAAGTTTTTAACACTTCATAGTCAATAAGTGAATTCACAACCAAATGTAAAATAACTAAGCGAATATTGGCTATCACCATTGGTATTGGATTGAGAATTCATAATAAATTTCAAGATTGGAATGGTAAGCTTTACAATATTAGGTTAGTATGCAAAAAAAGCAAAAGAATCAAATTAAATTTATAATGAAATGAACATAATTACATTTTACAAGATGTATGAGCGAATTCTGAAAACATTTCTTATTTGAGCATCCATGTTGTCAAGTAATCAAGGCCCCTACCAAATCTCGCTCATTACAAGGTAAGTATGCATAACCATACAATACATGTATCATTAATAAAACCATGATCAACTATATGTTCCACACAACAAAGATCATCCATGGTTCCTTATATTAAGAGAGTGTTTCTTACATATCATTAATAAAATCATGATCAACTATATGTTCCACACAACAAAGATCATCCATGGTTCCCTATATTAACTTACGTATTTGCAGTCATCAACTCTTCGTCGGTTTAGGCGTGTTAGATAAGATGACATTTAACCTAATTTATGTGTCTGAGCCAAACGGTGGAAGGGAAAGAAAGTACGAGTTTGAAACTAAGTACGCCTAAGTCGTTCTCGTGCCAAACTGGAACTGTAGGGATGAATCTTTGCAACTATAAAAAACATTCATGGAATTCGTTCTACACATGGCTCAAAATAGATTATTAGTGTTATTAGGATTGATTAGCTAAATAAGATCCTAAATATCCCATCTGTTTGGACTAGCTAGAGTGGTTGAGTGCTTTGAGCTTCAAGCAAAAGGTTTGGGGATCAATAACCCAGGAAGGCTGCCTCTGGTGTCTCACTTAATGTCTCTTCCAAGGTAGGCAACTTGACAAAAGTGAGCTCAAAACTCAGCAAATACAAAAAACTTCAAAATACAGAATATGTCTCAGGCGAGTTTGACGAGGTTACAAGTGTTCAGGAAAGTCCTGAATACAGGTACAATCCACCCTTGGGTGTGGAGGTGCCCTTGGCTCTCATTTTGGACGTAATAAAGAAGGGGAAGTGATATTAGATCATGTCAAAAGATTGGAAATCTCCAATGCATCATTTAAAAATATATTTAGATATATCAACTCATCTTTTTCAATGTTTTCACTAAAATATGTTTAAGAATGTTAATGTTAAATTTAAATTTAAGATCAAAATAATTGTCCAACAAAGAGATTGTAATTTAGATAAGTTGCACTAACAAATCTATGCACAACTAAACTTAAACTTAGAAACTTAATTAGAGAAATATTGTTGGAAACCCTTTGTACAAAGTTTCGAGGTTTACAACAATTTTTCAAATAACTATCTTTGAGAACAACAATAAAACTTAATTATTATTCAATAGTGAGAAAAACAAACTCATATATTCTACTAAAAACATAATCTCAATAACATGAACTATTCAATTATTAAAGTTCATATTTATCTTAGAATCATAGAAACTAATATAAATCTATCTTAAATCCATATTTATCAAGAATTAACAGGAATAAAATCTGAGTTAACATGAATAAAATCTATTACAGTATATATAGTATATATTGGAGTTGAGATGAATCTATATTTATTTAATTCTTTACAATGATCTCATTTTTAAGTTTTTTTATATTAAGTTCACTTATTTTTGAATTTTTTCATAAGTCATTTTTTTCTATTTAATTTATTTAGGCTGCTCTTGTTGTAATATGCATGTGTCCTATCAAAGCCATTACAAATAACTAAGAAAAACTCATGAAATTTATCTCAAATCTTAAAAAATTATTATTATTATTTGTTTTGTATAATATTATAATAGGTAACATATAGGGACTATTTTTTTAATTTGAAAAAACTCTTCGCATCTTAAGAAATTTGATATTATTTATTAAGATAGATTTGTGCTAGTTTATTTATTGTAATAATACATTTTTATTTTTTATTATTATGATCACCTTTTCTTTAATTTTTTATTTTTTTATTTGAGATTAATTTTCAGTTTAATTTATAAATGTTGCTCTTTTTATCATAATCTCCTCAATAATAAGTTGTAAAATTTAATATAAATTTATTTCAAAATGTTATAAAATTGAGTAAAAACACAAAAAAAATATATTTCTATTCTACTTCATTTATACTTGAGTGAAGGATAACCTATTTGCTTAATCCATATGAGTGCCACTCGAATGAAGACAAAACAAACCATACAAAAAGAAATGGTCATTATTCAACTTTTATTTTAATTTATAATTGATTATGAAATTCAATGCATATCAATTTAATCCACTTTAATATTAAAGTTTTGATAAATATTATTCTTAATTATTAAAATTAATGTCAATATGATTAATATCATAGATATTATTATATAATATTTTGCTTAATATATAGAATTACATTGTAATGTTAAAATACATTACATAGATTACACATTATTTAATAACCATTTTAATACTATTTAAAACATTAATATTAATATATATAAATATACATTGCAATAATATTAATAATATTAAAATTATTTATTTATTAATAATATTATAATTATTAATATTAATATTAATATGTTTACTATTATTAATATTTAATGTAATGATTTTTAATATTATCAATATCATTATTAATATTAGTATTAACATTATTAATTACATTATTAACAATATTACATATTAATTATATTATTAAATAAATTATTAATATTACATTATTATTAATTAAGTTATTACATTTTAATATTTTTTATATCATATTAATTAAATTAATCTTTTCATATTTATGAATTCAAACACATTATTAAATTAAATATAATATTTAATATTTAATTTATAAATTAATATTAATTAAATACAATATTTAATATTATTTTTATTAAATTAATATTAGTAATTATATTATTATTATTAATAACTTTTGTTTATAAATAGTTTTGTAAATCTTATCTATTTTAAAATATCTAAACTTAATTTCTTATTTTTTTTAATTATCTAGTGACTAAACATATATTACAATATTTACAAAATATACTTATATAATATTTTAAAATTAAAACTATATAAATATTATAACTTCTTAATATTATTTATTTTTGAAAGTGGGTATGTTGATATTTTAGCTTTGAAATACTCAGTTTTTATCTTTGATCTACTCAAAGGAAGCAGTTATAAGATCAAATATATAAATCAACTTGGTAAATGAATATTAAGATGGATGCTACCATTAAAATGCTTCAAGTTTAACCTGCATTTCACATTTACATTATAATTTTTGAAGGCTTTACTTTTCAATCTCGAAATGCCCTAAAAACAATAATGTTAGAATCCTAAAAGACCATGACAATGACAGAACCAAAAAAAACTAATTACTGGAACTACAGTAATTTTTCTTACATCTAGTACATTCCAATTAAAAACTTATATAAATGTTTGTTTCGCCTACATTTTCATCTTCATTTCACCAATATTCGATAGTATACATTTTCATCATATTTCACCAACCTTAGATCTTTGTTTTAGTATATAAGCGCCGAAAAGTGGAGTGAAGAGGAGATTAAATTTCATGGATTCATAGCATTTGAGAGACCATTCAACATATACTGGAATGGCAATGAGAAGGAAATGTAAATTTGGAATTAAAGCCAAACTCTTGTATCTTTTACAAAGTCAACTTTTATTTTATTATCCTTCGTCTTAAAAATTCTTTGCAAGTTAATTTTACAATAATTTAAATTTTATCATTCCTTAATTAATTCCATAGTTCTATTTATTTTTACATTTTTTTTTACTGTAAGAAAAAAATATTTCATAAATTTAAGATATAAACAAATAAAAGTAAATGTGAAATAGAATCTATTTTTTTCAGCCAAATAAGAATGTTAACTTGCATCTAATTTTGAACTATAACAGTAATATGAATCTCATACTTCTTGGGAAATCACCAGGGATTAGATTCAATCAGTGATGGTCAAAACGGTTGCAGATCAGCTTCGAAATAAGTGGAAGCATTGATTTTATGTATCCAACTAGACCATTTCATTCAAGCTAAAATAATTGAAAAGAACTGATGAGAAAGTTGTCGTTATATGAGGATTTCCAAATAGCTTGAGGTCAGATGCAAAATAAATCGAAAGAAGAAAAAGAGTAAATTTCCCTAAAGATGTGGCTGGGAAGTAATCGCTCTTTTATCCGCAATGCACAAGTCTAAAAAGACCATGATGGATAATTATGCAGAAAGCACACATATAGAGGGACAATTGATAAAAAAATATTATCAATGATATAAGATTGAAGCAAGCCACAAACAATTTCTGGTAATTTCTTTGCACAAATATAATCTTCTTTAATTCAGAATCAACAAAATGATAACCGAACCATTTGAAATACTAAATCTTGCGACAAAAAAGTGACTCATTTTCTTTACAGTTCAACCAAAAATCACAATGAAAACATTTAAGATCCAAATGTATTGGGATTTAAAACTTGTGATAAAGTTGGATGGACTTTTTTGTTTTTCTTTATGATAAATTATTTTCAAAATCGAGATATACCATGCCCAAAATAATAACTAAAAAGGAAACGTTCAAAATCCAAATATACACACAGCCAATATACCATGCCTGCAATTAAAAAAACTGCCAAATTTGCACTTCTTCAACGAAGATTTAACAGTTTTTCCCATTTTAAATCCAAAAAGGAAGAAAATAACTAATCTTACAATGGATCGGCTCCAAGATCCAGCTCTTCCTTATAAGAAGCGTTAGCCACTTAAAGCCTTAAACTACACTGCCAGAAAAGTAACAAAGAACATCATGGACTTCTCAAATGTTTCATAATTAGATAAAAAAATGATCAGATTCTATTATAAAAAGGTGCATAAGAGGCACGTTGAGTGTGCCTTTTCCCTCACTCCAGCTCTCTTTATCCCATGGTTGAGTTAAATTGTCTCTGAGCATAAATTCTTCCACTCGATACAATGAAACATTGTGAAACTCATAAACCACTTGTGAACATTGATCTTAGTATTTGAACCACATACATGGATAATATATGCTCGCATTTTTGCTCAATGATCTGTAGGGCCTTCTATATTATATTATATATCATGTCAAAAGGCTATCTACAGGGAATAGAATGAACAATAAGCTTCATCCCCCTTAGTGTTCATGAATGGAAAGCAATTCAAATGATACATGAGCATTCCGATCCAGCACAATGGTCCACATCTTCCTTCTAAGAAGCATTAGCCGCTTGAAGCTCTAAACTACATTAGAGACTGTAAAATGGCATGTGAAAATTAAGACCATTGCAAAATAGTTGAGTTTCAAAAATACCTGGAACGTAGAAGGCTATCCGACATGCTTCTTAGATTTTTTCGGCCATGGATGCAGAATAATTGTGTTGTGCACACACGAACTAGATAACCCTCAAGGGCAAAAATGATGAGAAAAAAACAAATTGGGAATCTCTCAGAGTTTAAATGAGATTTGAATAAAGCAAAGCATTTTTTTTACAGCAATCGATGAAAAACAAGAACCGTCGATTTGGTTTGAAGGTAGGAGGAGATCAAACCATGTGTACTAGGCATGGATAGAAGGAATTTGAGGGAAGGTTTAAGAGGGTTGGAATCTAGGATAACGAGAGCAATAGATGCGTGGCATTTAAAAATACTGGGTGAGTTAATGCAGGTCATCGTAAAGAGTTAGTGGCATCTAAAACACTGTGATTTGAAAGAGGTTGTTCAGAACATTAATTTTAATAATAATAACTTAGTAATGGAGGTTTCAGCAAACCTAAGCCCGCACATCTCCCATCGCCTGCTCTGCAGACTGAATTTATACTTTGCCGATGAGAGCCCGCAGCTGGGTCTTGGGGCACAAGACCCCAAGCAAACGTCACCTGACCTAAACCAATAGAGAAACAACCGAACGAGAATTTGCACCATTAAATGCCCCTTGAACATGACACTAAGCTAATAGGTGGATCTTATCTCTTACAATAGTTTCCTTGATGTCATTGATTTGACAAAACCATTTAACTATAAATGGTGGAGGCATATGTGGGTGGGTTTTATGTATTTGATTTCATTATTCCTTGTGAAAAATTGTTAATAATGTCATTTATTTTTTTTTATTGGATTTTTATTTATTCCTTAACTTTAGTGAGTTATTTTAGTAACACATGTATAACATTCACATATAGTAAAGTCATACTTACATATGAGTTTTAGTGTTTGCTTATAATATATATATATATTTTTTAATTTTATATTTAATATAATGATTTAAAATGTGATATATATTTTTTTATATATAATACAAACGACAAATCTGTATATCTATGAAATTTCTTGGAATAACATTATCTATTTATTTCAATTCTTTAATTTAAATGTTGGGATACTAAAGTACCTTAATTTGTTTTTAATATTTTGATCCATTTAAAAACTATTCTTATATATAATTGTTTTACACATTACATAAATTTGTATACCTTCTATTAACATTAATTTACTTATATATAAATAACAAATATATATATAAACTTTCTTTAAATATATATAAATATACCTATATGTATATGAACTATTTTTATATATCTACATATTTATATAAACTTATATAAATAACAAATATGTATCTATATGAACTTTTCTTTAAATGAAATTGCCTATTTCTTTCACTTCTTTTATGAAAATGCTATATACTAAACTATTCTTATATGCAGTTGTTTTTACACATTACATAAACTAGGTATATACTTTAACATTAATATATATTGTTCTAAGTTTGATCAGGTAAGAAAATATTTTTACTTATAAGTTAAAATAAGAGAACTTTCTCGATTATCAATCAAATATACAGACCAAAAAATAGTGTTTCTAGCTTTAAATGAAATCATTGTAAATATGAAAATTTCACAGCTACTCATAACCTGAAGGAAACAAAAAATTATTTACACAATTATCATATTCTATTTCTGAAAATTATTTATTTTCCAAAATCTGGTAAGGAATTTAAACCCCAACGTTGGTAAGTTTTCCATACATAACCCTAATACACTCAAATTTTTCATACATAGATGATAGATATAGATTTATAGCATGTGTATAAATATATTCTAGACCAATAATATGTATCAGTAGTGTAAATTCAAAATTCAAGTCAAACTTAAAAAAAACATAGTAGTAGACTGGATGTTTATTTTCTGGCATCTCATAGTCTATTAACGTTGAGCATACGTTCAGAATATTCAGGAATCAGCTACGAAATACATATCAGGATACCAAGAGAGACGAAGGTTGGATCTATAGAGTACTATTGACTATGTTTAGTGGCACGTTTTACCTTCAATTAAGCATTTAGTGCTTTCAAACCACCTACAAAACGGTCGATATTTTTATCCGAATATCCTTCCCTTGTCACTGCAGTCCTCGCACTTTCTTTTAAGGCCATGAAATTTTTCTTTATCTCCTTCCCTTCTTCAGTGAACAATTTTCTGATAGCACTAGATATATCTTCACTCACTAGCATCTTTTTATCTTCTATGTTACCCCCTTTGCTCAATTTGTTCAATTTGAATCCAAGCTTCCATTCATGAGCCATGAGCTTGCAGTTGGTGAATTGATCCGCCCAAAATAGATATCCTATTATGGGAACTCCAAGAGCTACGCCTTACAACATTGAGTTCCACCCGCAATGAGTAATGAATCTGGCAATGGCGGGATGGGATAACACTCATAGCTGATTGCACCATGGAACAATGAGCCCCTGGTTTCCCATCTCGTCCAGAAATCCATTCGGTAAGCATTCTAAGACTATTAAAACTGTTAAAGCTCCGGCTATGTCTAGACGAAGTACCCATAGGATTGGTTGTCCGCTGGAATTGAACCCCGTCGCTATTTCCTCCACTTGACCTTTAGACACATGAATCATACTACCGAATGAAACGTATATAACGGAACCATTTCTCTTGTTATCTAGCCACTACGAAGAGTGATATTAGCCACTGCGAAGAGTCATATTCAGCCCAAATGCTTGTTCCAATTCCTATGTCTTCAGAATTTTCACCGCTCAAATAACTCGATGGAAGAAGCGGACCCACACACATAACTGGAGGTTGTAAATTCATTGAACTGTTCATTGCCGCGCTTTCAAGATCGTCAAAGGAATTACAGAGAACTTAATCTGCCCTGTGATTGGACTGAAAGGACTTATGAATGAAATCAAGAAGGTACTATGAATCAGCATCTACCTTGTTGAAGAAAGACGAAAGATCTGTTGGGTTCCATCCAGCCACTAAAACAACTAACATATAACTTACATATTTCTCACACAAAACAACCGAATTACAAATGGGCATTAAAAAAATCAACTAAACATTTTAAGAAAAAACAACTAGCATATAACTTATGCTAGACACACTTAACTAGCATATAACTTATCAGACACAATTAACTTATGGCTTGTTCAACAACCATAACTATGCTAACAACCACATAGAAAATATATTGTTAAGCCTTTAAAATGCAACTTTCATTTACGCTCCAAGATTATATTCAGGAATTCTCCCTCTGAGGTAGAGTCGATGGATTTAATCACTTTCTTTGCCATTATTTCTCCCTATCTCTCGAATAGCGCCTCCATTACTTCCTCTTCGAAATGATATTTCAGCAGATTCTCCATCGTTGTTCTCATTGCCTTTGCAAATGTTTTCATGTGCGCTTCTACTTCCTTTCCATAGGCCGAGCCGCTGATGGCTGCCATCTCCTCTTTAGAGAACATATCCGATGATTTTAGGAGCTCCAATTGTTCTATTTGAAATGAGCCCTCTCTTGCTACTTCACTCCTCACTTCCTCCAGAAATGGCCCAAACACAGGCAGGTCGAACGAGTCCACCTTTTCCTCCTCGATCAACCCCTGCACCAATACAACGTCAAATTACTATATTTTGAAATTAGTACCTGAGAACACCAAACACACCAAGAAAACAAGCGGTGAAAGTACTTGAGATACCAAATCATTCAAACAGATTTCCAACAACCCGAAGGTGAGTGCTATCAAACCCTAGTCGATTGGATCCTGTGACGTTCGACCCATTAAGAGCAAAAACATGCGGCCTCCCGCAACCATCTCCTCTACCCGGGCTCTCAAAAGCGTGTTGAAATCCTTCTGAAATTGCCGAAGATAAGCGTTTCCAATAGCTCGAGACCCTGCCGAGGAGATTTTACCCTTGTTCCATGTCACTGAATTATTTTCTAAAACCTTAGAGGGGACAATACAATGAGTCTTATACAGACACCTCAAAATTATGCTATATGCAATATTAATGGCAGAACAAACATATGTAAACTCCAGGAATTATATCAAAACATACTTGAGAAAGCCAGTGAAGACTAAACGCAGAATGAACGAAATGAAGACTCTTGTCTGGAAATAGCCTCTCGTAGAACGACCCCGCTACGCCTGCTGCGAAATATGATCTCGCTGCTACAATATTCCCCGTTCCGTTAATCCTATGAGTAACATGTACTGGATGTAACTGCAACGTCCTGAAGAGCGTATTGAAATCGTTGGAAGGAAGATCATTAAAGAATACTTGGAACTGTGGAACTAGATTAATATTGCCCACTGAGAGATATTTGGCTTTGAGCGTCGTTATTATATTCTCTGCGGCCAATAGAGCATTGGGTCCAGACAAGCAACCCAGATCTGCCATGCAAAATGTGTTGATATCAATCAACTTCATTGATAAAATGCATTCCTCTTGTACATGTTCTAATGCTTTCTTCGACAATGTTGCATTACAATCGATTTCATACAATGTATAATACTTCAAATGATATAAATGACAGATCAACATAAATATGACTCAATTGGATCGTCAATGCTCTCTCCACATCGATCCATGGAGCTGCCTGATTCTCACTGCGTCCCTTCTTATCAATTATTTATTTTGAGGGAGAAACTTTGATGGTTCATTTAATTCTTTTTTATCCAATAAATTTCTTGGATTTTTCCATTAACTATTTTGTATTAATTAAACCAACTACTATTGTGTTAATACCATTAAATAGATCACAGACATGGGGTGATCGTGGAACCACAAAGGGCATGCAGGTCCTCACTTATCGCCAGGTTTCCTGCAGAGCCTCCACAATCGAGGATGTCAGTGGCACTGCCCGGGGATGTTAGAACAGGTCTCACCTTAATGCAAACCCTTCCCAATGCCATTGCTTACCTTATTACGTTGGATCATGCGAAATCTGAAAGCAGTATAGCAGCATTGCTGATATCAGCACGCCGCCGGGTTGTGGGGCACACAAATCCAAGGCAACGTCATCTCACTAGACCAATAACAAGTTAAAAAAATAGACATTTAAGAAATAAAAAAAATACGAAACCTTAGTTTAAATTCTATGTTTTTTCTAAAGCACTACAAATGGTTCCAAATAATCCTCCTGTACGATTCATATATATCCCCTTGTCGGGGACATAATAATTATGTTGAATTAATATTATGTTAGGTTTGTTATATTTATTACTAAAAATTAAATTTAATTAAATATATATTTTATAAAATAATTTAATTTATATAAACATGAGATTTTAAAATATTTGTTTAAAGTTTTTAAAGCATACTACAAAATTTCATTTAAAAACCATTTCAATAAAATTTATAAACTTTACTTTCTATTAAAAAAAGGAAAAAAATTAATAATGAAAGTAAATCAATAAACTTTCTATTTATCTAATTGTTCACTCCTAAAAGGTCACCATTAATTTGGTGGGTCAGCATCAACTTGAAATGCATGCTATCTTGAAAACCAATTTCTATATTTTTTTATTGTTGTCTAAGCTTAAGTTTATTTATTTACATAATACATATAATCTTTTAGCTAATTTATTTACATGATACATATAATTTATAATATTTTAGTTTATTTTTAAAATTAAAACTTAAACCTAATAAAGTGGTTTTTTAATATAAAAAAAAGTGGGTTTAGTTAGTGAGTATAAAAAAATTAAAAATCACTTATTATTTTTTAACCTTTCAATCACTTATTCTCATATAAACAAATCAATAATATTACATTAAAATTTACGCTTTATTGAAAGATATTTAAATATTTCAAAAAAAACCATAATCATATAATTCCAATATCTAATATATATTTAAATACAAATAGAAAGACAATTTACTTTGTTTCACTATCTACTATATAATTTCAATATCTGATTTATAGTATATAAATACACACATAAAAAGACAAGCTACTTTCTTTCGCTATCAACTATTGATGATGTTGCCCACAACTAACACAAACAAACTTTATTTTTGCAATGATCGCCGGGGTAAGAATTCATTAAACCAAAAAAGACACCGGTCACCTGCACGATATGCAAACACAGGGAGCCCCATGGAATTTTCTTTCATTCTTATGTGTTACTTAATGATGATGCTAAGCTATTTTTTTTAGCACTTTGACATATGAGTTCATTTGGAGCTTTATTTTGAATGGTTTTGATCATTTCAAAAGTATTTTTGAAAATGGTTACTGAGATTTGTTCTTTTGATCAGATATAATCTGCTCATCACTTGTAATGACTATAGGTTTTTACTGTTCACATGAGTTCTTTAAGGAGTATTATCATGACTTACTACCGGCTATAAGGCAGGGACTTTTGCTGTTAATGGTTTTTGGGCCATCTGTCAATTGTAAATAAATATATTTACGACTTTTTTCCTTGGGAAAAAAAATGTGTTACTTAATGAATTGGTTTTAATTTTGATTTTTGATTTTGTTTTTTAAATGTTAAAGAGGTGTATTTTACAGTTTCAATAAAGAAAGTCTCAAAAAAAAATGTAATTTTTTAATTTTTTAATTTTAAAGCCCATATATATAATAAAAAATAAATAAAATATTATAAAATTAATATATAAGTCTAATTATATTTAAAATATTTAGAATGACACACATATAAATTAAAATTATAAATATTGCATTATACAATTTTATTGTAAAAAAGGTTAAACTTTAAGATTTGATTTCTTTCAACCTTTGGTAAATTCCTTTTTAAACTCTCTGAATATGTAATATTGCCATCTTTGATTTTAATAGAATATCAAGAAACAATGTTTCTTTGTTAAAAAAAACTATCAAACTTTGTCAAATAAGTTAATATGATTAAGAATTTAAGAAAATATATAAATAGAGAGAAAAAAAATGAAAAATTAAGAAAAAATAAATTTCTCTTAATATTGTATGATAAAATAAAATTTATTAATAAGTAAAAATAATCAGATTATAATATTAAGAAAATATTAAAGATATTTAATTTTATATGTAATGTTTTAAAAATATATAATATTACCACAATTTAACTATTTTAATTAAAAAATCAAAATCAATTTCAATCTCAATTAAAACACATATTTGAAACAAATTTTAATAAAATGTAAGAATATATATATTATTTAAATTCTGATAATTGTTTGAATCTATATAATATGATTCTTCACTTATGTTTTTTCTTGAAAACATCAAATTACTACTTGAAGTGTAAGTATTCCTATTGGTAAATAAAGTGAAAAGAGAAAAAAAAATAAAATTTATTTATTTTTTAAATTTATTTATTTTATATATTTGATTAATTATAAGTTAAGATAAATCTTATAAAAAATAAATAATGTACAAATTACTTAAAATAAGTATTTTATTATAAAAATTAAAAAATCTTATAAAATAACTAATAAACACTCTAACTTGAATTATCTTCACATTGCATTCAAAACACTTGTTTTACATGTTAACACAAAATCAAACATCCACTAAACAATGACTAGCATATGTCCTTCAAAAACCTCACTTAGAGGCCTGTATAGGAATGTAACCTTGGTTATACATCCACTTTTCAGTTCCTTTACACAGTTTTGGAATTTGATGAGCAAAATGATTGTCATGGGGCATTTTGACGGTCAAATACCGTTAAAAATTTTAGTAGACCATTTTTTAAGGGTAAATTTTTGAAGGGCAATAAAATTTTCAAAACTTCACTATATTACTACTTTTTTTAAAGACAACAAAATTACTAAAATTTCATTATAAATTACTACTAGTAAATTAGTAATATCAATACTTTTATCTTATTATTATATAAAATTATACTTTCCAAATTCCAACCATACTTTCAAGTTTCATTAAAAAAGAAAAATATTAAGTTATTATTATTTCCATCGTCCATACTTTTCTATTTTGTAGTTTCTTGATTTTTTTTAAAGCAAAAAAAAGTCATTTAACAATGATTTTTCTATTTTTATTTTTATTTTTTTAATGTTGTAATTAGCATTTACATAGTACAAATTTTAGTGCTCAATGCTCAACTAAATGATTTGAAAGTTGGAAGTGGAACTTGGAAGGTTGGAGTTGGAGCCTAGAAGCCCTTGGAGTTGAAGAGTGGATAGTGGAGGCTCGACTCTGGACACACAGTCTTGGAAAGCATTATCAAGATTCAAAGGAACTGCTTGTAGATTTTTTTTTTGTTTAGATTTAAAGATTTGTTTAAAAATATATTGATTTGTTTAAAAATCTATTGATTTGTTTAAAATCTACTATGATTTTATGTAATGTATATATATTTAAACTCGATACTCAGAATCGATACTCCGAGATGCTCCTAGTTTCAATCATCTTGTAGCTATCAATGTGAATTGGGGTTCATCTTTGTAGCAGGGGTGTAATGGGATTCTGAAGTTTCACTCTGTAAGGAGTTCAGTTCTAGTGACGTTGTTAGTCTGGTATATATCTGGGTTCGTCCTCTTCACCTTAATGATATTGAGGTTTTAAAGCTGATATTGTCCAGAATTTGGAGGTTTGTTGTTGTTATACTTACGAGGTTATAGAGTTCAGTTATTCTGGAAAATATGACCCTTCTAAAATTGGTGATATTAAAGGGAATAAAGATCAGATAATTATCATCGATGGAAATTGAATTAACTTAACCATGTTGATATTTACTAGCTAAATGATCTCAGATTCTTATACAATAAAACAAGCTTTATATATGTGTGTGTATGTGTCCATTGGACGTAGCTCGAGTGAATTTCAATAATATGGTGGAGACATACCAAAATCACATTGGTATATATTGCATTACTAGACATTTACTTTAAAAAACAAAACTCAAATATAACCTTCTAGACCAGCCCACCATATTGTATGGGTGAAGTTTAAGTGACATTTACTTAAAAATAACAAAAGTCAAATATAACCTTCTAGAATACTATCTTCGTGCTTCTAATGAAGCTTGGTATCTTTTGAACTCCAACAAAACAAGGCTCGTGATATAAGGCACTCAAATCACTTGGTATTTATTTCGTGTACCAATAATTTTTGAAAGTGCAATTTGTATTTCTCAAATTTTAATTTTAATGAATAAATTATACCAATGTGATTTTGGTATGTTACATAAATAAATAAATATAAAATTATACAATAATGATAATGATAACAATTCTTAATATTTATTAAAATTAAATTAATTATTTTTGAAATTGTATTTTCATATTTTTTTTTTCAGACAAAACAAGCATTCCTTGATATTCTATTGAATCAAAGGTAATTGGGTACATCATCAAAATTATCAGATCCAGATAGATGGTATCTAACCGCTTTCTAGAAATACATAAACAACTTTTACCAAGAAGAGGGAGCTCTTTCTGAACCAGCTACTGTCAATACATGGGCATAATGTATTAGCAAAGTTCCTCTCGTAAATACTCACTGCATAAATATCATCCAACTATGTCTCTAACGAAGATAATACGAGCCCAGAGGCGTTATCCAAGTCAGGGCTTGTGTCCTCTCAAAGGTGTCAAAAGGAGTGACTGATCATCTTACTCCCAACATGCTCAACCCGAGCCAAAAAACAAAGACCCGCAAGCCTTGTTCAAACCAAAGCAAAGCTCTCAAAAAAGCTGAAGTACAACTTCCCCAAATAGTTCTCCTTCACAAATTTCCAACAAGTTAAGATGGCTTGGAGCCATATGGAGCCCTTCCTTGGATAATGTATCTGCCCTCATATTATGTTCCCTATAGACATGGCTGAAATCCATGAATATCTTCCTTGAAAATATAAGCTTTTTGGTGTTGTTGCACCAAGCCTCTAAGTTCACAATGGCAAGGGTGGATTCTTCCTTTTCCCAATTTATAATCACAGAGGAATCACCAAAGACATATAGATATGGCAATCCAATATCTTTGGCGACGTACAATAATTCCCGGAGTTCCAGTAGCTCAGCTCTTGTATTGGTACTGTGTCCACAACCTAATTTAATAGAGAGAAAATGTTGTTCATTGATCCAGATACAAACACCCGCACCTCCAATGGAATCTGCTGCATCTCCATCAAAGAATGTTGTAGGAAATTGTTTGGCTGGAGGATCTCCAATATTTCTGACTTTGGACCTTTTTACTTGACACGCCTGATGTGTTGATACCTCTAGCATAATCCTATGACAGGGTCTGGTAATATTAGGCTTTATATTCTCAAATATAAGATAGTTTCTAGTCTTCCAAAGATTCCAGATGAAAAAAATACGTAGATATAAAGGTTCCCCATCCTTTGAGAACCAGCTGATAAAGTTCCCAGAAAGAGTCAGATCTGACCAATCCACACGAACATCAAATAAATTGCCTAATCTGTGTAATACCTCTTGTGCGAAGGGACAACCAACAAACAAGTGATCACTTGATTCAACAACTGTCTTACATAGGCTACATCTGTTAGGACCGAGCCATCCCCTCTTACATAGGTTATCCCAAGTATTTATTTTCTTATAAAAATCCATCCAAGTAAAGCACTTAAGTTTCTACGGAATATTGAATTTCCACACCTTTGAGAGAATACAATTTGAAGGAGGTAAATATTCAGACACAATGAGTTCATCTGCTTTTTTTGCCGTAACCTTTCCTTATTTTTTATCATACATCTAGAGTAGTGAGTCTCCTGTATTCCTAAGCTTGATTCCACCATGAGAATGGCCCTTGACAAAGGAGTCCAAAGATCAACCCAATCACCCCCTAGGTCTAGATCAGAAGCTGAGTACCAACCATTAAAACCATCTGAGAGACAATCCTGTTTCTGAGCTTGAGCGAGGCAAGTAATCCCATAGTCTGTTAAATAATCCCTTAGGTCCACTGGGAGTGAATATGATGCATCAAGACCAGCTATAGGATCAACACCTAGACGGATTTTCATTCCATCTCCCACCTTCCAACTGAGCTTATATGTAATCCAAGACAATTTTCTGATAAATCCGTTTGAGAAATATGAAGTACCGATGACAGAGAAATTCTGAGCATGGATCCAGTCCTCCAAAGGTCTATTTTTTAAATATTTATGAACAATGATCCGGCTCCAAATACCATTCCCCAACAAAAGTTGCCACATACTCTTCAATCTGAGAGAGATCCCAAACCACTGTAAATTCTTAATGTCCCAACCACCGATTTTGACAGGAGAAGAAACAGTTCTCCAATTCGCCAAATGATATCGTTTATGACCATCTAATTTCCCCCACAAGAAAGTAAATATGGAGCTCCTCAATGCATTGAATATCGATCTGGGGCACCTGGCTAGTGCAAACCAATATACCCTTGAGCTAGTGAGCACAGATTTTATAAGTACTAATCTACCCCCAAGTGTAAGCAGCCTATAAGTCCAGTTTTTATCTTATTTTCAAACATATCTACCATCTATCTCCAGTCAAAGGTATGGTACCCCAGAGCTTTTAAGTGATATCCCAGGTATTTGAAACCCGAAGAGATAGGCACCATACTATAGGGAAGCAGCATAGATATTTGACATATTGTCTCTTCATCAACATTTTGGTACAGGAAGGAATATTTTTCCATACTGACACACATACCCATTGCCGAACAAAATAATTTCAGGGATTCTTTGTATGCACCCCATTCTTCAACAGTTCCAAGCCCAAATAAGATCACATCATCAACAAATAGCATGTGAGTTAAAGACAGACTAGGGGAGTACTGAAACCCTTTAATGTGTCATTTTTTCTGAGCATCCATAATAATCCTGCTAAGACTCTCAATGATCAAAATGAATAATAAGGGCGATAATGAACAACCTTGACAGATTCCCCTTGAGGCTAGGAAAAAATCAGATGGAGTCCCATTGACTAAGACTGCGAAACATGAGTTAGTTACACATCCCATAATCCATTTCACACCAATCAGAGGGATACCAATCTGCAGAAGCAAGAGTCTCAGAAAAGTCTAATTGATCCTATCAAATTTTTTGACTAAATCCAACTTCAGTACCAAAACATTGGAGTTCTTAGTTTTGATAGAATGTAATACTTCCTGGGTAATGCCAACTAGTTCAGTGATCTGATGATCCTTTAAAAAACCAAATAGTTGACCAGAAATGGCCCTATTTAGCATAGGTTTCAGACGAAGTGCTGCAATTTTAGAGATGACCTTGTAAACAAGATTACATAATGAGATAGGGCGAAAATCAGCAAAGGCGACAGGCTTTTCACACTTAGGTATTAGAGTCAGAAATGTAGAGTTTACTGAGCCAGGAACAGACCCCTCAATTCTGGCTTGTTCTACTGCAAATGCTAGCTCCTCACTAATCAGGTCAAAAAAGGCCAGAAAGAACTCAACCGTCCATCCATCAGGACTGGGGCTTTTTATCCTTCTAGAATCCCTTTAAAACAACTTTAACCTCCTGAATAGTAATAGGTTCAAGGAAACTGTCCACATCCTTATCCTGAGTCAATGTCGGGAAGAACCTAATCACCTTTAGTTGGTCAACAATATTTGTTGCC
>LPNX011095484.1:322410-336997 GCA_001517045.1 Pseudotsuga menziesii | reverse complement strand
CCTTACCATGGATGCAACATTTTTAAGGAACTCTTCCAATTTTTGACTCATGCCTACCTTTTTAGAGCCGTCGCTTAAGCGACACTTAGGAGGAAAACCATCGCTTAAGCGACACTTAGGAGGATAGCAATTTTAGCGCCGTCGCTTAAGCGACACTTAGGAGGATGTTCGTCGCTTAAGCGATGCTTATGCCCATTATTTCAAAAAAAAAATTAATCTTTCTGATTTTTGGTACGGTTAAAATAAAAAATCCACGCGCCGTCGGAAAAAACCGTCGTATTTTGGATCAAAATGTAGTAGTGACAAGAAGGTTCTGTGACATAATAGAATGAGTTCGTAACTAAGGCTATAAAGAAATGGTCATACGGTCATGTAAAATGCAAATGGTGATGAAACCTAACCTATATGCCAGTTTAGACATGATACCTAAAATCGGCACGAACGGGTCAATCCAACGGATGAAACGGTGCTCAAAAAGGTCTCCTACATCATAAATTAGTCCAAAAATGGTCCAAAGGGATTAGAAATAGTCCAAACTATGGAAAAGGGGTAAAAATTTTCAAAAATTTGAAAAATTTCTATAAATAGTAAAAAATTCAAAACATTATATAACAATTGAAATTTTTACCCAATTGAGCTTAGAACTTCAACAGTGAATTCCAGGAGATCCAGCCGGCGGAATCCACTACCGTTTTTTAGAGGTACTTACCCATGCTCTACTCTTTCATTTTGATGCAAATTTTATCAATTTCCATGGTGTATTTAGGATTCTAGGCCCATCTTAAATGTACGCCACGGCCCACATGGAAATTGAGGGTTTTTCTGCATATAGGGCTAGATATACGCAGAAAATACCCTCAAAGTCATGTACATACACGGCTGTTTAGCAAATAGTTGCGTATGTGGCCGCATTCAATGATTTTTAGGTGTTCTAATGGATCAAACTCAAATTTTATGTGTAGGATGGTCCTAGAATGGAGAGAACATGAACATGGTGATGTAGAAGAGGCAATAAGGGCAGATCTAATGGCTCAACAAGTGTTAGGTGCATGCGGGCTTTACAAGTTTTGGTGTCTTGGTGGCTTAAGATCCAAACCAAGACTGTTGAGATGTTAGTGAACTATTGGGATCCAAACTGAGAGTCGTTCCAGATAGATGGGATGTCCCTCACCATAGAAGTGGAGGACATATATTTTATTATTGGACTTTCTCGATGGGGGGAAAGTGGTGAACCTACGCTCTCGCGGGCCAGGAGGTGGCCTGACTATAGATGAGTACATTGTAGTGTACTGCTATCCGGACACAGAGAAAGTGGGGATTCAGATCCCACCTAACTCCATACAGGTGCTGGGCCTAAAGGCCATCCTACTGACACTGGGCAGGATAGCAGGCTTAGCTTCACTTCAATCCAGGCCTCACTTCACTTATTGTGTATGAAAAAAATGCCAATCTAACACATAGTTAGCATATGAGTCAGCAACTTGATTATTAATTTTTGGAACATGTATGTATGTTATATTGTCAAATTTTCCTTCTAACAATCTCACACGTAAGAATCTTCTTAATAATGTCGGATCTCTAACATGGTACAAACCATCAAACTGTGACACTACTAACTTCGAATCAAGTCGTACCTCAAGAGAGAGAACACCATGTGAAATGGCATCCCATAGAAGTTCAATAATGGCACTATACTCAACAAAATTGTTTGAAGATGATCGTAAACATACGCCTCCTGAAGACAATACCTAACCGATAGGAGTATAAATCACCCAAGCAGCAGAGGCTGAGTGTTGAATGTGACGGCTTGCACCATCCGCGAATCCTATGAAGGTAGAAGATTCCATTGACATCTTCCAAAAGAAATGGAAACTAATCACAAACCCGATCACCATAAGAAAAAGACCTACCTATGCAAAACTGTACAATAATATACAATAACCAGCCTTGGCTAAAAATCATGCATAGTACTTTTTGAGGTAGAGCTCATTTCTAAGCTCCGCCAAGGCCATTCCCTCATAATCCACTAACTCATAAGCGCCCTTCTCTAACACATGTTTAACGACGTAAGGACCATGCCACATGGGGTTAAACTTTCCTGCCCCCAAGGGTTCTTTCGGTTGATCCCACAAAAGGACCAAGTCTCCCTCACTAAACCTCCTTGGATGGACAAACTTATCATACTAGACCTTAACGCGATGCTTATTCACTTCTAGAGCCACCAAGGCATCTCGACGCTGCTCATCAAGTTTCTCTAGGTGGACCAAACACTCCTCCAATGGGGAAGTGTATGGTAAGAGCTCTATGGCTAGCTTCAATGAAGGAATCTCGCACTCAACCGACAATACCGACTCCACTCCATGTACAAGATGATATGGAGAAAAACCCATGGCATTCTTAACAGCGGTTCTATAAGCCCACAAAACAGGATATAACATGATGTGCCAATTCGTCTTGCTTTATGTGATGGTTCATTGGAGAATGGATTTGAGTGATTTGTTCACTGTTTCTACTTGTCCATTCACTTGAGGGTAGTAAGAGGAGGAATGCTCTTACTTATACCCTAACTTTGATTCCAACTCTTCCATCATACGATTCTGAAAGTGTGAGCCATGGTTAGTGACAATCTCTTTCGGAATACCGAACCGAGTAATAATCTGGCTCAACACGAAGTGTGCGGCTGTCTCACTGTCAGATTTAACTGTAGGCATAGCCTTAGCCCATTTCATGAAGTAGTCAACAGCCATTATGATATGATGATGCCCCCCAGCTGAAGCTGGGTTGCAATCCATAAAATCAAGCCCCCACTTAGTGAAGGGACCGGTGGTGATGATGGGATGTAATGGGGCAGGTCGCAAGCGCATATTCCATGTGAACACCTGGAAAGGGTGGCACTTCTTGACCGCATCTACACAATATTTAAATATCGACAGCCAGAAATAACCCGCTCTCAAGATTTTTTGGGCTGTAGAAATCCTAGATAAATGACAACCACAAGCCCCTCCATGGAAATCATTCAGCATAAGCTCAACCTGCTCATGAGTTAAACAACGACGTAAAATGGAATCTACCCCACAGCGGTACAAAGTGTTATCCACTTTGAGGTAATTCTTGGATACGTGACGTAATCTTCGTCATTCATCCCATGAGAGGTGAGTAGGGACCTTCAATGTTTGTAAATATATAATAATATTCCCATACCATGGGTCTAAAGTTGAGATTAAGAGGATGTGCTCATTGATAAACGTATCTTCACAAACCAACTCCTCGGCTTCGCTTGGGAAATCCGATATAAGCTCCGAAAAAATTAACGATTTCTTCGATTTTGCCGAAACAAACTCAAGATCAAATTCTTGCAAGATGACAATCCATTCATTATACTTTCCCCCAATCATCCTTCGAGTGAGGATGAATTGAAATGGATTGACATGGGCTACAACCAAGGTCTGGCGAAGGAGAATATAATGTCTCAACCGTTGAACCGCATGTACGGTAGCTAAGGCAAGCTTCTCAACATGGAAATAACGGATCTCTGCATCAATAAGATTCCAACTCAGATAGTATATGACATGCTCTTGGAGCTCCTCATCTTCTTGAACCAAAACCATACCAATTGTCTCCATGGACACGGCCACATAAAGTAGAAAATCACGGCTATAGTCTGGGGGACTAATCACCGAGGCCGATGCTAGGGCTCACTTGAGCGCATCAAAGGACTCTTGGGCTCACTCATCCCAACAAAAGGTGGTGTCCTTCTTCAAAAGACGCATAAAGCCTCTAGTCAAATTTGCAAAATTGACAACGAATCTCCGTAAGAAGTTTGCCATGCCTTGCAAACATTGAAGATGTCTAATGTTTTTCGGGGGAGACAATTGAAGTATTGCCTCAACCTTCAAAGGGTCGACTCTTATACCCTCTTTGGAAACAATGAATCCTAATAAGTGACCAGGCTTCACACAAAATATGCACTTGTCAGGATTTAAACTGACCAAATAATGGTGGCACCTTTCAAATACTAATCTCAAATGATAGGAATGACACATTCTCATACGAGAATGAGAAGAAAGTTCATCCAAAAAAAAATTGATAATCGATTTGAGATCATGAAAGATCAAGGTCATAGCCCACTGAAAAGTAGCTCCAACGTTTTTAAGGCCAAAAGGCATTTTCTGATATGCAAAGGTTCCCCAAGGACAAATAAATGGAGTCTTATGTTGGTCCTCGGGTTTAATTTGTATTTGATTGTATCCGGTAAAGCCGTCCATAAAATAAAATACCTCTCTACCCACACAGTCATCCAAGATTTGATCTATAAATGATGTGGGGAAATTATCTTTAGGACAGGCACGATTCAAGTCATGGAAATCAGTACATATGCGGATCGCTCGCTGCTTCTTATCAACTAGAACGGGGTTTGAAACCCACTCCATCAAGGGAATGGGATAGATAAAACTGGCTTTCAATAGTTTCTCTATCTCTGCCTTAATCCTGGGTGCTTTCCTAGGATTCATTGCACGCAAGCATTGTCGAACAGGATTAACATTGGGATAAGTTTTAATCTCATGTTCAACAATGCGAGGGTCGATACCTGGCATTTAATTATAAGACCAACCAAAGATATCACGAAATTATTTAAACAGCTCGGTGTATTCTTGAATCTTAGCATGGGAACATTCTGCCCCAATATAGACATTCTCTATCCTGCCAGGATCGTGAGAGATATTGATAGGAATGGTAGGAGATATATTCGCCATGTTCCCATCAATCGTCGAACCAGGAGAGCTTAATGGAACCATGGGACTACCAATTATCTCACTAAGAACGTCTTTAAAGTATTCACGCTCCAAGCGGTCAAGCTCGGGAAGAAAATAAGATCTATGATGCAACTCTTCCCAAGGTGGCTCAACCCCTGACATGGCCTCAATAATCGCTTCGTCTGAAGGAAAAACACTATCAAGGTAGTCATGCGTGCGACAAGAATGAACTTCCCATGCAGGTAGCACATATGGGTCCTCCTCCTCCATTCGCAAAGAGGAAGGAATAGGCTCTGCCACACACCCAATATTAGCTTGATAATCTACCATAGTTGCAGGCAATGGCACGTTCATCACAATGGGCTCACTCAAAGTATTTGGTGTAGGAAGAATCCAAGGATCTTCCATATGACTCATGTGAAAAGACATCGATCTCACAGATGTCGAAGCCTCACCGGAACTAGACCCTATCATAAGGATAGGTGTAGGACAACTAAAGCTTCCCATAAGGGATGGATACATGCCCACACCCACACTCCCAGTTGCTGGCTGAGAGTGCTCTACAATCGGGATCGAAGCTCCCAAAGATACGGTAACCGATAGATTCTTGAATGACGTTTTATCAATCCTAACTATCTTCCCATTAAATGGAAAGCATACAATGTGAAATAGTGAAGAAGCTATGGATTGCATATTGTATATCAAATTCCTACCCAGCAAGAGATTGTAGTCAAGGGGTGCATCAACCACCTCGACCTCTATCGCAACGGTCTTCCCTCCCAAATGGAACTTAAGAGATGGAAGGATCCCTTGTGGCCTAAAAAATCTCCCATAAAACGCAATCAACATGGTACCAGATTTAGACAACTTAGGGGAACCTAAACCCTTCCAACATGATAAAGACATCACAGAAGCAGCAACGCCTTCGTCAATCACAGTGCGCTTGATGGTCATGTTAAGACATTCTACATGAATCAAACGAGACACATAGTAAGGAAATTGAGGCTAAAGTCCTGCGGTTTCAAATTTAATCACGAAGGAAGAATTATCATCATTCACACCAAGGGTAGAAAGCAAAGCCTTCCTTTATGAAGGACAACTCTGAAGTACTTCTAGTGGAGACATCGCACAAGGAGTGTGGCCCAAATCCTTGACAACATAATAGTTCTGGGTGGCTTGGGCATTAGGATTGTGCCGCGAACACTTAAGGACTCTGTTATCCCTAAAGTTGAACCTAGACTACAGGGGTTCAAGCTTAAAGAAATATTTTTCAAAAATATACTTTAATGAAATCAATATAAAGACTGGGCTGGTATGTAATCAAAGCTATAGGAAAATCACACAATCATTAAGGAACTGTATAACATAAAACAAGATACAAAATCCAATATCAAAGGAACTACGATCATGAAATTATGAAATGAGACTGTCTCTGTTTTTTAAAAGTTTAAAAGATAGCAACATAAGAATCATTGCAATGGGATTCAATTGACCATATACAAGATAAATCATAAGAAACACAATTCATAAGATACACAGACAAGTCATAATCATACTCATATTAAGGTAGAACCTGTATTGAAGATGTAGAGTATTTCATGTCATACAAAAAGTTATCAAAAGTGGATCTCCATCACTCCAATTGCCAACCCCTGTCTCATCTAGAAACTATCCTTAAATACAAAATATTTGTTTTTCTAAGCTAACTATAAGATCCTACTTCTATGGATCAAGCCTTCTCAAAAATAGGGAATTCAATCCCCTTTAAACAGTCTTTGAGTACAAGTGTAATATAAAAGAGACATCTGTCAATAAACAAAATTACTTTCAAAAGAAAATTACAACTCTAAATCTAAAGACTTTTAGAAGCCTCTGCTAATATAGTTAAATCACTTAAAACCTAGGACCGCTTTTGCAATCTGGAAAATTCAGCATCTTTGTTGTCCTCCTTACTCTGAGCCTTGATGAGTTCGAGTTGCTTCTAGATGGTTCTTTTTTCCCTTAGAATATATTTAGATATTGACAACAATTTTTGATAATCTGCCTCCTTATCCTCCAGATCTTCTCGAAGTCTTTTATTGGCTATCATCAACTTTTCATTAATGTTTTGTAAATACCTAGTTTGCTCCTTGTATGTCTGCAAAGACTTCTTGACTTGGTTTAGTTCTGGAGATATTTCCAGGTCTTCTTCTTCCTGTAGAGTCCTTGATGCTGAGCAATCCTCTGAGTCAACTTGTTTGTTTGTGCAAAAGGCTTCTGGTATAGACCCTACAACTCCTTGAACATCAATAAACTTCTCAATATCTGAACAATACTGATCTTTAGATGTATGTACAGTTTCTTCACTGAGAGCATCATCTATCATCACGATTTCCATGCCATCTTCATGTGCTGATTTCTTCTCTGTCTGCAACTTCTTTCTTAACCTATTTCTCGGCCTTACATCCTTGTTTTCTGACTTCAACAGCTGTTTATGAGTTTCATTTTTTGAGGTTTTATTTTTTAGCATAACACTTAATTTTTTAGGGTTTTCATTTGTGAATGAAGTTTCAGGACACAAACCTCCCTGAATTGGTTTCTCTGTAAAACCCTTACCTTCCTCTACAGCAGCTTCAATTTTTTTTTTGTGACTTATTGTTTGCTGGTCCAAATCTTCCATAATCCTTTTTCCTTTCTCTTTAACATTTTCTTCGAACCCTAGCTCTGTCAATAGAGTTTCCCAGGTTCGTCCCTCCCTATGCAATTGTGATAAAATCAAAAGTTTGATTAAACCCTGATGATAGAGTGAACGAGCAGTATGCTCTGGATGGCCCTGAACCCATGAAATCATCTTTTGAAGGCTTTTCAATAAGTAGAATGGGAGATTGAGTTGTGAGATTCCACTAAGGTGCATCAGCAACCTTACATGGCATTTAAGCACCCTGTCATACCGGCCATCACATGTAATATAGTTTTGTACCATCTCTAAAGCAATTTTCCAACTTGGCTTTATTTTGCTCACATGAATATCGTTTTTCCAATCTAATTTCTCAAAACCTGGAATCAAAAACTCACTATAATCTCCTTGGAAATCCTGCTGTTTAAACCATCTCTCTCCCTGTGCCGGAACATCTATTGCTTCAGCAATAGAATCTTCATTTACCCTGACTGTTAAGCTTTTAAGCTGAACCATTTCATCTTTATAGTTTTTAATAAAAGACATGGTTACTTGTGAATGATAACCTTGTAATTTCTCGCAGAAGGCAAACCATCCGGCATTCTTCATCAATTGGGCTGATCTTGGAAACTTCATTATCCATTATGTGTTATTTGGCTCCAACTTGCAAATTAAGCCTCCTGGTTTTCTTTTTACCATGATTTCTAGATCTTCTTCCTCTGCTGTCTTTGACATTTTTGCAACCCCTTCACACTATACACTTTAAAAGAGAATTTATGCTGCAACAGCTCACATTCAAACGCAGAAATACTTATACAATATAACCTTGCCCTTTTCAAGCATGAACATTTAGAATTAAAACAAACCCCTATTATTTCAAACCCTGTATTTGCTGTTTTAATCATATAGATTTAAGGATCCTGAAAAATAAATGTTGACAGCATAAAAACAGCTCTCTAAATGACCTTCACCCAGTTTGCAAGAGTATTCCGGAAACATAACAAGACAGATTTTAGGAAAATGAATTATTATATTCGACCCTGCCATTATTAGTACCAATTCTCATTGCATGAAGTGCTTTTAATTCCATATACAAAACAGCTATACAAGCCCATGAATGACACGATGAAGCTCATCATTTCATGAACAGGATTGCTTTTAAGGAGTACTCACATCAAATACCAAAAATATGCTATATAACCATAGTTCATTTCCTCATTTTTTATATACCACGGTACGTATGAATAACAACTTTTTTATAAAATACTCTTTAAAGAAATGCTGCCAGTTTGTAAAATGTTACCAATTTATAAAATGCTGCCAGTTTGAGAAATGCTACCAGTTTTAACAGTCCAATCCATAATATAAAACCTCTTGCACATACATAGGTTCATGGCTTTAAATGAGTGAATATTTTGAGGCTTCAAAAGATTAAAAAAAATGCAAAAAATAATAGCATTCAATCAAAGAATAAGGCGTAAAACAAGGAAAAATTTAAAAAATAAAGATTCACCATAATAAAAAACCGTAAGGTAAAAAATCAAACAACCTTAGAGATAACAGACTCCCTTAGGAATGTGAGGTGTAACTTTAGCTTTATCCATAGGTTTTTCAATACGCAAAGGAGTCCCTGGTGGATCAGGTTCCTTTCCTGGGTTGGGTTGTGACGAACCATAGTCCTTCGCACAGGTCACAACCTTCGTAGAATGCACCATGTTAATGCAACCATGACCACTACCCTCCGGCGGATCTTGATCACCACCAGACTGATCATGGGTCCTCGAGTTCATGTTTTGATTGTGAGTCAAAGGGTTAGTCAGCACAGCTGGGCCCTATGCTAAGAATATCAAGGCTTCATCGATACGAGGGCACAAGTAAGTGAGGTGATCGTCCTTACAAAACTTGCAAGGAAACTTAACCTTACATTTAGATTGCTTGTCCCCCCCAACATTTCAGGCATTCTTGTCATTAGTATTAGCATTTTCATTCCTATTCCCACCCTTAAGATTGTTCTTACCCTTCTTTTTATTCCTTCCGGGTTGTTGGTTACCCTTCTGGTCCGATGATTGCACTGAAATTACACTCGCCATTTGGGTGGGTGATCCGTAGAACCTCAACTTTAGTGCATTAAAATTTTGTTGTAGAATAATGCGTGCAACAGGTTAATTAATGGAACAGCATTAACAGAAAATTAAATGCTTAGAACAGGAATGAAAACAAGACTGACAACAAATGCCAAGTATAAAACACACAACCCCAAAATCACAGACAGAAATTGATAACGGAGTTCACCCCCTCCACTGGGCTACGTCTACGGGTCCCTCTCCAATAGGAACCGATCCAATTAATCTCTTAAAATGGTACAAAAATGGTTATGGGCTAGTCACAGAAACTGGACATTAACAGTAAAGTCTTCGAGACCTCCTCTCTGAAAGTTATAAAACTGGACTTCAATAGGAAAAAGAAGCCAAGTATAACTAAGAGTAGTCAACTTCAACAGGAACAGCAAAAATGCTCTCTGAAACTTCTCCTCACAGAGAAAATGTTGCACTGTGCTCCCAACGAACTGTGCCCGAACTTCTATCTGAATCCCCTTTCTACTGAACGGATTCCTCCTTTAATACTCATCTTGGCTGTTACAATTGAGCCAACGCTAAAGAACGCGACTGTTCACCTCCTTCTGCCAACTGCCCTGACTGTTCACCTCCTTATCGATGTTACCATCATACGGCATCAAGATTCTGCAACAGCCGTTTTGATCATCTATTCGTCCGCTGTTGTGGAAGGGAAATAGGAACGGGCTCCGATATTTTACTTTGATGAACCCGGCCTCAGTCGACTGTTGGATGGTTTCCAAGTTGGAAGCTATAGTCACTTGGCTTCCACTGTTGCGGCTACCGAAAGCCTTTGTGCTTCCGATCCTTCCATCTGCACCGTTGCGGAAGAGAAATCACTCTGGCTTCCGAACGTCCTTATGTTCCTGCCATTGCGGAAGCCCCGCCGTTTCGGAAAGGGAAAGCGTCCGCCGTTGCGACTGCTGAAATGCTTCCGACTTCTGATTCGTCAAAGCTTCTGCCATTGCGGCTGCCGAAAGGCTTTCGACCTCCGACGTTGCGGAAGGGAAAAGCTTCCGACGTCCGATCTGTGTGTTTTCTTCCGCCGTCCGATTTTCCACCCGCGGATTCTTTGAACCATGTACCATATTTTGGATCGTTAAAGAGGAATTATCCGCTGGATCAATCCTCCCCATTGGAGAGCTTTTGGACCACCAAAATCCTGAATTATTCTGCAAGTAAGTGAGGGTAAATTTCCCTCACTTTACCAATCTCCATCCATCTCGCTTTGCTAGAATGCATTCCTTTAAGCCCCACTCGAAGTTACTCAGCATTCCCCCTTCGTGAAGTCCTTACATTTTTGTCAAGAATAACATCATCCTGCAAATCTCTCATATATTCAGGTGCCAAATCATCTATGGAAGGAATCTGTATGTTAATTTCCTCATCCATGATCATAGGAGGCTCATACAATTTAAGATTCTCAACATTGACAACTGAATAAATTCGCATGTATGGAGGTAAATTCAAGCGAAAAGCATTAGTACCGATTTTTTCCAAGATCTCAAAAGGACCATACCTAATAGTTTTAAGATTTTTACCTTCACCTTTCATTCTCTCTTTGGTGATGTGTAACCAAACTCGGTCACCAACCTGAAATTGATGATCAATTCGATGCTTATCATGCCTGGCCTTGTACTTCACCTGGCTCTTCTCCAACTGTTCTTGAACTGCCTGCTGCACTGCTTGGATTCTCTGAATGAAATTTAAAGCTCTATCTGCATCATGATGTCCATCCACTGCATCTTTGCCAAAAGAGAAGTCCATCGGTGTTTTTGGCAGATAACCAAAACAAGTTTCAAAAGGAGATTTTATCGTGGAAGAATGAACTGCATGATTGTAAGCATGTTGTATATACTGCAGCTGCTCATCCCAAAGTTTAGGATGTTTACTACAATATCCCCTGAGCAGTTGAACCACTGTTCTGTTCACTACCTCTGTTTTCCCATCGGTCTATGGATGAAAAGCTATACTTTTCTTCAGTTTAGTGTCCATAAGCTCCCATAAAGTTGACCAGAATTTTCCCAAGAACTGGGAATCTCGATCAAATACAATAGACATGGGTAGCCCAAAATGTAACCAAACATTTTGAAAGAATAAATGAGTTGTTTGTTCAGCAGTGATCTGCTTATTACATGGCATTAAGATACACATTTTGCTGAACCTATCCACAACAACATATAGGTAATCATGCCATTTTCTAGACATAGGTAGTCCTCCTACAAAATCCATAGAAATGCCTTCCCAAGGACGAGAAGAAACTGGAAGAGGAGTGTACAAACCCAATTTCCTATTGCTAGGCTTACTTGTTGCACACATAACACAACCCCTTATATATTTAGCTACAGTTTCTTGCATTTGAGGCCAATAATAGTGATTCTGCAATACAGACAACGTTTTACTTACACCAAAATGTCTTGCAATCAATGAACTATGTGCTTCTCGAATCACATGCACTCTCTCTTTCTCTGGAATACAAATTTTACCAAGATGATACACGATTTGATTATGCACATAATAGTTCTCTTCCTGTTTACCATGTATTAGTGATGCATATACTTTCTTAAAATCTTTATCTTCTGCATATTGTTCAATATAACTTTCATGTGTTAATGAACTGTTCTGAAGAATGATTGAATCATTTGTAGGTGGCCTTGATAACATGTCTGCTACTTTATTATGAATTCCCTTTTTGTACTTAATGACGATATGAAACTGTTGTAAGAACCCCATCCATCTTAAATGCCTACTTTGTTGTATCTTAGTTTGAGATTGTAAATATTGAAGTGGCTGGTGATCAGTATGTATGACTGTCTCTTTTCCCATGATATAATGTTTCCACTTCTTCACACTCTATACTAAAGCATACAATTCTTTGTCATAGGTCGGATAGTTACTTACCGCAATAGAGAATGTTTCTGAATGGTAACAGACTGGCTTCCTTCCTTGCATCAAAACTGCTCCCATGGCAAACCCACTAGCATCGGTTTCGATCTCAAATGGCTGCTGCAAATCTGGCAATGTCAGAACTAGTGTTGTGCTAATCTTTTCCTTCAAAGTGTCGAAGGCTTTCTTATGCTTTCCTCCCCACTGGAAAATTTCTTTGACACTTGTCAAGGCATGTAAAGGAGCAGCAATGGAAGAAAACCCAGAAATGAATTTCCTCCAATACTGAACCGCACCCAGAAAACTTCTGATTTTAGTAACGGTGTTAGGCCGTGGCCAGTTTACAATAACAGCAACCTTGGCTAGGTCCACTCGTAGGTGGCCTTCCCCAATGATATGGCCTAGATATACTAAAGAAGTTTTAGCAAATTCACATTTAGACATTTTTACATAAAGCTCTTCCTTTCTCAGTACATCTAAAATTTTCTTCACATGTACAACATGCTCTTCCCAAGTTTTTCTAAACACAAGGATATCATCTAGATATACAATTACAAAATCATCAATGAATGAATGAAAGACATCATTCATGACCCGCATGAAAGTAGCAGGTGCGTTACAAAGCCCAAAAGGCATTACAAGCCATTCATACAAACCCTGTTTCGTCTTAAAAGCTGTTTTCCAAGCATCATGCTCAGCAACACGGATTTGATGATACCCACTATGCAGATCCAATTTTGTAAATTAAGTTGCATGTTTCAATTAATCAAGCAAATCATCAATACGAGGAAGAGGATACCTGTTTTTAATGGTTATTTTGTTAAGGGCCCTGTAGTCGATACACATCCTCCATGACCCATCCTTCTTTGGAACCAAGACTATAGGAGAGCCACAAGGAGAAGTGTTGGGCCGGATGACCCCTTTCTCAATCAGCTCCTGAACCTACTACTTGATCTCCTCATTCTGCATTACAGACTTCTGGTACATGGCTATGTTTGGGAGTGGCACATCCTGCTGCAAATGTATCTCATGCTGAATCTCTCTCTTCGGTGGTAACCCCTTCGGATCTTGAAACAAATCATCATACTCAGAAATGATGTCAATCAGTTCATATTTATGCTTAGGGTCACATTCTTCAAACGATTTAGAGACTTCATCATTTTTCATCTTAACCATCATCAACACAAAATTCTTACTAGCATTTACCAACCTCTTCATTTGTCCTGCAGAGACTATTGCTAGATTGGTTTTCATCTTATGTGCTCGTACAATATATTCCATACCTTCTTTAAAAAGATGATACTTATTCTACTCTCTATAAAAGACTACTTTCCGGTCATACAAATATGGATTCCCAAGTACAATTCCACAAATGTCAAGTGGCACTACATCTAGTTCTACCTCATCCCTAAACTTTCCAGTAATTGCAAATTTTAATACACATTTCCTTGTAACTTGCAATCATGTATCATTAGTAACCAAACCTAGAGGATAGGGCTTTTCATGAGGCACAGTAACTAAATGCAATTTCTTAACCACTTCTTCTGATATCAGATTTACTTGTGAACCACTATCAAACAATGTATCAATATTTGTGTGATTTGCAATGACACGAACATGAAACAATGCACTTCTATCTTTATCATTTTGCTTAGAAGTAGATGGAAGACTTGTACTTGCACTAGAACTTGATTTTGCATCAATGGGAAGTGAGACACTTTTATCCTTACCTTGGATTCCGATAGCTGTAACCTTTGTTTCATCACCTGAGTCGGACCCCAAGTCTTGAATAATGGCTACAGTAGCTTTTGCTTTTCCTTTGTCTTTGTTTCCTCCGTACTTCTTTGGCCTTAACTCTGGATGAAGTTTCCAACACTTAGAGACATCATGTCCCTTCTGACAATGTGAACATGTAGGCTTTTCACCTTCTTTCTTAACAGTAGCCATCTTCTTTTTCCCCTTATCTTTACCTTTTGATTTGCTGTCAGATTTAAATGACTTCTTCACAAAAGTATCATTAGCATGCTTAGCCCTGGCTTCTAAATGGGTAGCTTGAACACATACATCATCCAAATTACTGGGATTAAACATCAACAAAGTATGATTCAAATAAGAATGCATGCCACCAATGTACTTAAGAAGAGTTTCTTGTGTATCTAATGAAACATTCAATGTAA
>LPNX011095484.1:277997-322269 GCA_001517045.1 Pseudotsuga menziesii | reverse complement strand
TCAGGAGGATCACCATCACCTCCTACTCCTTTACCCTTTTCTTCTGGCTTCACTTCTGCATCTCTAGATGAAGATCCTTCTTCTTTCTTCTTCCTTTCTGCTCACTCTTCGAGTAGAAGTTCCATAATGGCTTTCATGCTCATAAAAGCCTCCAGAAACTCAGTTTCAGACATAACAGGTTTTTCCCGTTCGGTGTGTCCTTCTTCTTCCCTTCATGGAGAAGACATGGTTCTTGAGAATGTTCTCTTGGAGCCAATCTCAGGATCTCCTTCAACTAATTCTCCTTCACCAAGCTTTAACCTGGACCTGGTAAGAATTCACAAACTTGCACAATAGTCAACCAGCTCTGATACCAAATATGATCCGTAGGACCTCAACTTTAGTGCATTAAAAGTTTGTTGTAGAAGAATGCGTGCAACAGGTTAATTAATGGAACAGCATTAACAGAAAATTAAATGCTCAGAACAGGAATGAAAACAAGACTGACAACAAATGCCAAGAAGAAAACACAGAACCCCAAAATCACAGACAGAAATTGATAACGGAGTTCACCCCCTCCACTGGGCTACGTCTCCGGGTCCCTCTCCAATAGGAACCGATCCAATTAATCTCTTAAAATGGTACAAAAATGGTTATGGGATAGTCACAGAAACTGGACATTAACAGTAAATTCTTTGAGACCTCCTCTCTGAAAGTTACAAAACTAGACTTCAATAGGCAAAAGAAGCCAAGTATAACTAAGAGTAGTCAACTTCGACAGGAACAACAAAAATGTTCTCTGAAACTTCTCCTCACAGAGAAAACATTGCATTGTGATCCCAACGAACTGTGCCCGAACTTCTGTCCGAATCCCCTTTCTACTGAACGGATTCCTCCTTTAATACTCATCTTGGCCGTTACAATTGAGCCAACGCTCAAGAACACGACTGCTCACCTCCTTCTGCCAACTGCCTTGACTGTTCACCTCCCTATCGATGTTACCATCATACGGCATCAAGATTCTGCAACAGCCGTTTTGAAAATCCCCCCCGCGCGAATGCATTGACATCTTCAAATCAGAAGTTGTGATCACCTGTTCGTCCATCGTTGCGGAAGGGAAACAGGAATGGGCTCCGATATTTTACTTTGATGAACCCGGCCTCAGTCGGCTGTCAGATGGTTTCCAAGTTGGAAGCTGTAGTCACTTGGCTTCCGTCGTTGCGGCTGCCGGAAGCCTTTGTGCTTTCGATCCTTCCATCTGCGCCGTTGTGGAAGAGAAATCACTCCGGCTTCCAAACGTCCTTACGTTCCCACCATTGCGGAAGCCCCGCCGTTTTGGAAAGGGAAAAGCATCCGCCGTTGCGGCTGCCAGAATGCTTCCAACTTTCGATTCGTCAAAGCTTCCGCCATTGCAGCCGCCGGAAGGCTTTCGACCTCCGACGTTGCGGAAGGGAAAACCTTCCGACGTCCGATCTGTGTGTTTTCTTTCGCCATCCGATTTTCCACCCGCGGCTTCTTTGAACCATGTACCATATTTTGGATTGTTAAAGAGGAATTATCTGCCGGATCAGTGGGTTGAGATGAAGTCGTGGCTTGTCCCAAAGCAGATTGGTTGATTGACAATTGACTAACCTGTTTCACAACTGAATCCGTAGTTTTAGCACTCGCACAACCAACAATGCCATCGGCGTGTGGTCTAGTTTTAACTTTAGGGTCGAAAGTAGAACGCGGAGCATTGGGAATGATCTCATATAACAAACCGGATTGAGCATAAATCAAATCCAAATATTGTGCCCTAAAAATGGCTTGTTCCTCATTTTGCACTCTATATGTAGAAACATCCTTCGCTATATAAGAAAATAACGACTTATGGAACCATTCGAGGAGGAATTCTGATGGTATAAAGGCTTTAATAAACATATTCATTCTACACCACTCTTGGATATGGTTTGAGATATGCGTGGCTTTATCCTACTGAAATGTCGACAAGAGTTTTGTACCAACGTCGTAACGCACTGGTAGCTGGAAGTGGTTAAGAAAATTCATCGCTAGGTCATCGAACAAAGCGAATTCCCCCTAGGTAACTCTATATACCATTTCGCAGCAGGCCCTGTAAGGGTGTGTTGAAATAGCCTTAAATGGATCGAATCTTGTTGTAAGGAATTTGAAGAGCACTATATGTGAAAGGTAGTAACATGTTTTCTCTGATCCTCTCCTGGTTTTCCCTCGAATTTGGGTATGTCCAAGGGAAGCTTAGTAGGGACAGCCGACCAAGCTGGGTCATGAGATATAGGATCGTTAGTCAATCTCAACAAGTCAGGAATATTTAGCGTTGCGAGGAAAGGGAGCCTAGGATGAGCTGGTCGGTGCACTGCTCCCTGATAGTTTTGATTCACATAGATTTGATTACCATAACCACCATGGCCTTGACCATAGTTCCCTCCTCCCATTTGACCTGTGTAGGGTGGCATGCAAGCACCATAATGTGGTGTACCTTGACTATTCGGGGCTACAAAGCTATAATTTGGAGAGTAATTGGGTTGTTGATACCCATACCCATAAGGTGAAGAACCCTGTCCATACTGCGTCCCATAATAAGGTCCATAAGTCATCACATGAGATGTCCCATGAGACTTCGTAAGTACAAATATACACTCCAGAAGTAGGAATATACATTCCGGAAGTAGGAATATACGCTCTGGAAGTAGTAACATGACCTCTAGAAGTATGAACATGAACTCTCGAAACAATGGGCGGTACTTGAACCTAAGACACAACTGGTCGAGTAACAGGAGTACAGACATGACTCGTAGCAACATTCCGGCCCGAAGGACCACATGAATGAGGTGGAGGGTGAACATTCGAAGAACAAGGAACCGAAGATGAAGGGATCTGTGAAACTATGTACATGGTGTTCCCTATAGTCACTCGTCTTGGATCTAGTATCCTAACAAGATCACTAACTCTAGGTTTAGGAGGAATATGTGATGTAGCTTCCACCGCCAAGATGGAAGGTGCAATGTGACTTGTGCTCCCAAACCTTTCCACATGGTAAGGAATAGGAGTGCCCCCAGGCGTAGCGTTAGGATCAAACTCTGACTTGACATGAAATGCCAAATCATGTGTGGGCATACCAGACATGCCATAACTACCATAACTAGTGCTTGCGGGTTCATAATAAGTCTCATCTTCCGGCATGCAACATCGGTGATGCGTCAATGGGGGTTCAACACTAGAGTAAGTAGGTCTATCATGAAAAGTACCTATCTTAGAAATTACAGGACCTAACTCAGTCATATCAGGTGAAGGATCATACATAGGAGTAAACTCCCCATATTCTACTTGAATGGGAGAGGGTGGTTCAAGAATACCTTCTTCATGGTCTCCCATCATGTGTGAATCAATGTGCGAAGTAGTCCACCTGGACTATCTATCTCTCTCTCCCAAAGGAGGAGGAGATGTAGAAGGTGGAAGTCCTGCTCAACGACGAGAAAGGCGAGGAGCCACACCCGAATCCACAATGACTCAAAAAATGTAAAAGGACTCTCTAACTATGCAAACCATAGGCAAGCTAACGTGCACAGAGCATACACAAATAAAATCTAAATCCAAACACAAGAAATCAAGGGTAGGATAAATGAGCTCCTGAATGAAGTAGGTATGTCTCACCTAGGAGAGGCTTGAGACTCCCATACACAACAAGTGGAGGTACGTAACCAATTATTGTGGCCCTCAGCTTCAACGTGTAAAGCGACTATGCTGTCCAACCCCAACCTAGCCGGGACACCCGCAGAATAACCCCTACAAAGTACCCCCTCGATATCCTAGGTAAGGTAACTAAGGTCACCTCAATATAATCAATGCTCAGGCAGACAGTCGTAGACGGGATTGACCATATGGGCAGGGTATCAAAGCCCGAAACTCTCGAAAGAGCCCCCAGATATGAATACAATCCTGGAAATATCTTTGGTGCTACTCAGTTATGACTAGGGCTCATCCCAATCAATAATTGCTCACACTGCCTCATGCTTAACTCCTTTTTGAGAGGAGGATCCTGAGAAACACCAATTATACCAAGGAATTTCACACTCTTACCTGCACAGACGCATACATTTTGTTGTTTAGTGGTCTTGGAGAATTTACTCACAATGAACTATTCCAAGACCCTAAAACCTAATCTTGTTGTTGAACCCTATCAAATAAAATAGTGTAGTTCATTTTATTTAACCATTGATTTTAATTGGCTTTATTACTCAAACAAGGTAGATGACCGTGCAACCAATGCTGTTATGACACAACATGAAGCAAAATGCACACCTAACAATCATAGCAAATGCATTGTGTCCATGAAAAATAGGGTATGCTACTATGTGAAATGCACAATTTTCTTCAAATGATAAATGCAAGCTTTCCTATATGAAATCCTAACTAATACTTCAAAGAAAATCTAGTGCAAGTACTATGCAAAATGCAAGATGCAATGCATAATGATAATCAAATATTTTTGGATTTTTTGAAATAAAAATGAGATACTAAAGCAAAAGAATAATTCTACAACCCCCAGACTCTGCAAGCACAATCAAGCAGCACTCGAGCAAAGTACTAAGGTAAAAGAAATCTAATGCACTAATCCCAAAACAAAAAATCGAAAATGCAATGACAAGAACATTCTTCAAAAAAGAAATTTTACCCTAAAAAAAAAACGTCTCTGGTCAGAAACAGAGGTGTATACAAACTCTAGCAGTATCAAAGGAGACTCGGAAATCATCAAAATTCACCCAGCAACAATCAATCTTCCTCTAGAAGGAAAAACTAAGGGAATACGTTACTGTTCGCAGTAAACTCACCTGTGTACGTGGATATAGCGGTGAAACCCGCGTATATACGTGACTGTGAATTAAAAACTTGTGTACAGGAAGAAAAGTGCATAAAAATAAAGGCAAACATACAAGCTGAGACCAACTTCACACCAATCAGACACTACCAAGCTAACATGTTCCCAGACCCGACACAGAAACAGAGAAAAAAGAGCAATTCAAATTCATTTAATGCCGATAGAAACCTCCAAAGGACAACTACTAGGAACTCCCCAGGGGAGTCTCCAATTATGTTACGGAGAGAAATTCCTATGGCTTGGGGTACCACAATAGACAACTTGACTCCAAAAATCAATCCTTTCCAATATGCAAGAGAAATCAAATATCTAACAATAAAGGATCAAACCTCGTACCTTATTCCGGACGGTTGAAGTAGATCCTCGTTGAGCTTTCCAACTTCAGCTTGAATTGATGAATCACTTCCTCAACAATAAGTAACCAAGACAAGTATACTATATATATTGGTGTTAGATCTACTCTAGCATATATAATCAACAACGTATAAGAATTTGAAATCATCCATGGATAAAATATTCATTCAAACTTACATTATTGGACAGTAAAAGATATTTCTATTAATATAAAATTAGAGATTACAATGAATACAACCTCTGTCGGCACATCTACGAATCAGATAAACTGAATCCCCCACTTGGGCCTCCACCACCTCAATCCTCCATCTCTCGATAGCAAGCTCACAAGCAAAAGGCAATCTTGGGAAGAACACCAAAGTGCTCTAAGGGACAAAGGGATGCAGACTCAAGCACAAGTTCCGGCAACAATAGACTATAGTTTCTTTGCTCTCAATTCTCTTATGCCTTCAATGTATCCAAAGGGTTCCTTATATAGATTTTAAATGGGGTAATGAAAGGTCGAATCCGAGCGATCTCAAGGCTTTTGGAAGGCCATGATACAAGTGAGTCAGATCCATGTCAAGGAAAACTCCAAAAAGATTTGGATTTTTGTACACATCTCGATGTATGTAGTTTTAGATGTCAAACCTGCATATCTACGTGATAAGGGGTTTAAAAGTCGTGTATAGCAATTTTCACGTGTTTTTAGGGATGGTCTAGGAAACATCAAAGGACAAAAAATGGTCCAAGGAGTCTAAGGAGTCTACAGAGGGACAGGGGAAGGACATACAAGTGTGATTCACCTGGTGTGGTAAAATCAGCTATAACAACCATCTAATTGTTGCAACTGTACAACGCCTCTATAGGTAATAGATTGAACAAGATAGGGACCTAGCCAATGCATTTGTAACTTACCTGGATGCTTGATAAACTTACTGTCATATAACAAGACCAAATATCCTACCGTGAATTTTTTGTGCTTAATATGGCAATCATGCCATGCCTTCTGCCGATCTTTCACAACCTTTTGCTGGAATCCTATGATGAAGTGATCCTCGTCCAGCTAAATCAGTTGAGCAACCTGTGCTTCTAATGCCTCTGCATCTGCCCTTCCCATTTCCATAACAATGCACAAGCTATGAACGATGTACTCCATTGGTATGACTGCCTCTTTCCCATAGACCAACTTAAATGATGTGTGACCTATAAGCCGTTTGCAGGTAGTAAGATAGTCACATAAAACTGCAGGAATTTTCAAATCCCAGTCATTGTGATTGGTGTTACATACCTTGGTCAGCACTATCTCTAAAATTTTGTTGAAGGCCTCAACATTGTCATTTACCTATGGATGGTAGGGAGTACTTCACTTATGTTGTACCTGAAGCTCCTCGGTTAGCGCTTTTATCATTTGGTTGACAAAGTGACTACCTTGGTCGCTCATCAGGGTTTGAGGACACCTAAAGCACATCACAATGTTCTAAAAAATGAATCATGTTGTTGTCGTGGCGGTACAATCAACAACTGGTGCAGCCTCCACCCACCGAGTCAGGTAGTTAGTTGCAATGATAATAAAACGGGTGCCAATGCGCTTACCTAGCGGATTGATAGGACCCACAAAATCGACGGCCCATTTATCAAATGGTTACAAAGTCACCTACGGTACCAGTGGCATCTCGTCTCTCCGCAATGGTTTACCATCCCATTGACATACATCATAGCTCTTGGCATAGTCTATGGCATCATTATGCAATGTGGGCCACCAAATCCCAGCATGCAGCACCTTTCAGGTAGTGGCACGGCCTCTGCAGTCACCTCTCGCAACACTTGCGTGCGCTTCCTCTAGAATGGGACCCTACTCATGTGGTAAGATGCATCATCACAATATCTCATCTGGTCCAAGTTTATAGAGTTGTCCTGCAATGAGTGAAAAATTAGAAGCTTTGACGACCAGCTGCTTCTTCTAGCTAATCAACATATCTACAAGGGTGATGCCAGTAGATAAAAACTAAACAATGGGGCTATATTAATCGTCTTCAATTTCAACTCGAAATAATAGTGCATCAGGCATCCCATCATCAATATTATTTGGTTCTTCACCATTCTCAATACGTGACAGATGATCCGGGCCAATGTTCAACCATCCTGGCTTTACCACTATTTCAAAATCAAATTCTTTGAACAAAAACAGCCACCTGCAAATTCTCCCCTCCAACACAGGATTATTTACTAGGTATTGCAAAGCTGAATGATCAGTGAACATCTTAAAGTGTACACCCAACAAATAGTGCTTGAAATTTTGTAGAGCATATACCATCACCAGACCTTCCCTTTTAATCATAGTGTAATTTCATTCAACAAACGATAAATTCCTAGTGGCATACGCTATGGGATGATCCAATTCGCCTTCACCTGGTTGTGCAAGAACAACCCCCAGCACAGTGGAAGAGGCATCAATGTGCACATGGAATTCCTTATTCCAGTCAGGAAAAACCAATATGGGTGTAGAGGCCATCTTGGCCTTCAAGGTGTCGAAGTTTCCTTGACATTCCTGAGTCCATTCAAATGCAGCATCTTTCTTTAGCAGCTTCTCCATAGGAATGGTAATCGCAGCATATGCCTTGATAAAATTGTGATAGTAGCCTGTGTGGCCCAGTGTTGCTTGGATCATTTTTACATTCATCGACGGTAGTAAATTTAGGATCAACGCAATCTTTTCTAGATATACCAACAAACCTTCTTTGTAGACGATGTGCCCAAGTAATATACCAAAGGGTGCACAAAAAATACATTTCTTGGAATTCAATGCAATCCGATGCTGTCGACACCATTCTAGCATTATTCATAGGTTGTCTAAGTGGTATTTATACAAAACGTAGATGGTCCAGTCATCCATATAGACTTGCAAGAACTTATGAATAAAATCCTTAAATACTGTTACAACGACGTGAGAGAATACGGTGGGGGAATTTTTTAGCCCAAATGGCATGACGGTATACTAGAAACAACCCCACTCGATGACGAATGTAGTCTTATGGTGATCCTCCTTCGCGATCCGGATCTGGTGGTAGCCTGAAAAACCATCTGTGAAGGACTATACCTCCTGGATGCCTATTCCTTCCAGGACTTCATATGTGAAAGGAGTCGAGAATGGGTCATGCATACATGCGTCTTTCAATTTTATTAGATCGACACAGATGCAGATTTCTCCATTCTTCTTGTCTTGGACCAAAATTGGTCTTATCCACTCTGATTCTTCTATGGGCTCGATGATCCTAGCATCAAGCATTCAATCAAGCTCAGTTTTCACGCGATCCTTATACCTCGGGTTCAGTCTATACGGCCTGTGGCAGACTGGTTTTCCATCCAATTTGAGCGAAATATTCATTTCTCCCAAATAGCCAAGGATCCCCTTCATCTCAAAAACCCGCATGGGGAATAGATCTTGGAATTCATGCAGTAGATCTGTGATTTTGGCTATCGTCTCCTCGCCCCAATAATCCCCAACATTGGAAAATTTCAGGTTTTCTGCCGTCCCAATGTCAATTTTCTTAATGCGCAGCGGTTGGTTCATCGAGTCCGTCGGTATGTCAAGAGCTCTGACACCACGACTTCCCTCAAACTTTGGGATATTAACATTCCACAGCTTGTTTTCATCTTCAGGTTCCCTGAACAAGTTGTAGCACATCATCATGGATTGGATGACGCAATTCACATGGGGATCGACCGGGGATGCGACAGGGGTGACTTTTAGTACTATGTCATGGATAATGTGTAAAGCATTACATACCTCGGCGTCCTAGAAGTTAAATTTCTGCACGAAGTAGACTAACAGCTCCTCCCAAGTGGTAATGGTTCTGCGCAACTATGTTGCTACATACCAGGGCCATGGCATTTCTTCAAGAGTATGAACAAAAGCGTGAACCCACCCATCTCTAATTTGCGATGTCCATAACATCTGACATTCGATCAAATGAATGGTTGGGTCATTCTGTCCATCATATCTCCCAGCATGGTAATCCTCTACATCCCCAAAACAAACCATCATCAATCTCCAGCACTGCTTCTAGTCGTGGATCGTCCATTTGTGTGTCGCCCACCAACGGGCCGGGGTAGCCTTGAGTGCTACATCAAGAGCCAATGTCCTTTGTGGTTCCAACACTTTCTTTTCAACTTCTTGAAAGAACTCACAGAGTCCTGGAAGTCCTTCATAAATGGGAAACTCAACCATGTCGGTTGCAACATGTCGGAGAGACTGTGTAATTAACCCACACTTCTGGAATGATACCTCATGCAACCGATTCTGCCAGTTTTCTAGAGCATCATCTGAATTTGAGGACGCGAAACTTACGCTGTGCCATCCAAGTTCATCATCAACAGTGGGATGGATGCAGTCCTCAGAGATTTTGTATGCCTGATCCCAACTTCTCCCGACTTCATCCTTCACTGGTTCAATACAGCGCCATCCTTCATGAGGGTCCATAGGATCAATGACCCTAACATCCTAGTTCTCAAACATCATAACTCGGTTTTTGAAGTTGATAACTGCCATGTTGTCATTATCCCACCCAATTCCTAGTAGTGCTAGATAGGAACCACCATCTTCTACAACTTCTATCACATCAAAGTCAACACGTGTTTTCATACCTTCAATGTCGACAACCAAATTTGAAACATGACTGATGGGATAAACCTTCGCCTGATTTGCTAACTGTAGCTGCACTGGTGACCATCCTAGCGTTGGCTTTCCCATCGATTTCCAAGTTTGCTTCGTCATAATGTTGACATTAGATCCAAGGTTCAGACTGACCGAGTCAACCTCATAATCCCCAATCTGGATATTCATCCTCATTTCCTTACCTATCTTTCTTTTTTGCAAGGAATTCACAGCAGAATCCTTCACTGTCTTATTCGGAAGGTGCAACAATGTCTCGAGCTTGACAAGGGTGTCTGAGTCCCTTGCCAGGGATAGAAAATTTTCAAAAAACTTATGCAGAGTGCCATGCTACCACGATGGTCCTACTTCTACAGATGGGTCAAAAGAAAAAGGCATGTCAATAATTGGCATCTTACCTGGATTCCTTCCAATAGCCTGCTTCGCTTCAAAGAAAGTTGATTTTTCTGTTGCAATATCAAATGCAACCTTTTTATTTCCAGCAAGTCAAATAGGTTGTCATGGTCCATCATCAACAATTGTTGTGCCAGTACGAGTTACAATCCCAACATCGACATCCTTCATCCTTGGTTCTACATGGATTGCTTCAACTGTCGGTCCTTGATGCAAGTTATGGGCTTGAGCTCCCAGCTGATTCGTAGCTTGATTCATTGGTATATTCTGAGCCTGGGGTGGATTCTGAGTCGGAGACTGATTCTATGGTGGGATCTGACCTTGTAGGGGTGGTTGATTCTGCACCTGGAATAGAGGCTGATTCTGATTATGAGTTTTCTGCAACTAGAGAATATGGCCAGCCTACCATTTCACGATCAACTGAGGACAATTTTTGACGTTATGATCACTGGCTGCATAGTAAGTAAACTGTGCATGAGTACATTCTCTCTGATAGTGCCCGAATATCCCACATGTATAACACTGAATGGATTCCTGACCTCATCCACTTCCTCTACCAAAGCCTCCGCCACAGTCCCTAAAGCCTCCACAGAATCCTCCTTGAGTTCCTCCCTATTGGAACTGCATTTGAGCCAGCTACTATTGTGGAAGTTGCTGCTGAACATATTGCACAGCCTGTGGCTGACTATAATGTGGTCGTTGCACCTAGTTATACTGTGGTTTTAAAACTATTTGTGGCTGTGGCGCAAAATGTGGCTGTGCTACAAACTGTGGCTGAGGTTGCACAGGGACGAACTGTAATGGAGGTGATGGTGTGTGGTTGCGCATGGATGAACTGCAATGGAGGCAATGGTTTGTACAGTACCTATACTATTGGCTACGCCACTTGTGGTGGTGCTTGTGCTGTCCGAGGTTCCTCCCTTTTCACAAAGTATGAATCGTATGTCCTTTATTGGAGCAAATCATAAGCGCGGCAGTTTGTGTTTTCATGTCCAACTGACTGATATAATGTATAGTACAAGCTCTCTACTTTGGTGACCATTTTTGCATGTAATCACAGTTCTCATGTCGATGCCCATAGACCTGGTAGATATGACACCATGGTGCACCATCACTACTCAATGGATTAGGGGCTCCTGATAGCAAATAATTTCGAAATGTTGGACATGTATCCTTGGTATGTCTGCCTACATGGCACCGAGTACACCAAAGATCATCATGATCCTCCTTAGCCTTTTTGATGTCTTGCAACAGTAGTTTCTCCCCCATATTGGGATGTAGAGCACCTTGCTACTCTGGATGCAACTAGGTTTAGTTCAAAAGAAGAGATGGTCACAATTTGGTTGGGCTATGGTTGTCACCGAAATGAAAAAATTATAGGAAAAAGAGTGTTGAGATGTAGCACCCCAGTTTTTGACCCCGTTGCATTAAATGTACATGATGTATATATTGTAATGATCATGGTGCGGAGCTAAAGGCCAAGGCCCCACCATTGATCGATTATGCTATGATTTGGATTTAAACTTGTCACCGATGGTATATCGGGACATGCAGCACATATTAAGTTTCAGCATCATGCAAATATGCATCTTAATTAAAACAAACCCGACCAGCTTCGTTCGCGGCAACTAAAATGAGAAGGGGGCATGATTTTCACAAGGATAAGGATGTGGGGAAATTGTCAAACCTTGTGCCAATAAGGGAAAATACCCATGTGTCTTCTTTCCTTGTCTTACCCAACCGCTTTCATTAAGAATTTATGCTGGTGGTTGAGGCAGTTATTGTCATTGGGAGTGGGGTGGTAGGACTATCAGTCCTCACCCACACACACACTCCACCCATGGTTGACTCCACAATGGCAAAAACGCTCACGCACTTCCATTTTCGCATCCTCCTGGTTGTCTATTCATCCACACGTAGAGGTAGAGCTGCTAATCTTCACACAGGGGCCGTTGTCTATTCTTTTGTTCCCACGCACAGACTTCTTTCCGGCTTGGTCTCATGCAGCCAGGAGAGAGGAGCCGTTTCCACTACCATTCACGTTTTCCTCACGAAGGAATCGACTGTGATTTAACCCGTAGTCAGAATTGGGTGGGGATTTCTCTCACACGCTGTGTTTTTCCATTGTCGTCACTTGCGGAGCCAGCTGGGAGCCGTTCAGCCACTATCACCCATGATTTTCCTGTGGAATGCCATTTACACTCGGGGACTGTGTGTAAGTTTTGCTTGCTGGTTTGTGGCTTGTGCGTATGTTTTTCCTCTGTAATTGGGAGTCTGGGTAAGTCTCCCTCGTGGCTTTGTTGCCAAGGACAGGTTGTTGTTTCCCCATGTTGTGAGTTGCACTCACTGATACATTTCGGGACTGTTAATTTCCCCATGCTGTGAGCTGTGGTTGCTGTTACGTTTTGGGGCTGCTACAGATTGTTCAGAGTCATTTTTCCCTGTTCAGCTGTAATTCTGATTGATTGCATACGTGCAATGGTTGGTCTTCGGACTGTGTAAGGAGCAAGGATGGGGGCTTAGTTTTTCTTGATAAACCTGGTGGCTCGAAACCACATAGACAGAGCTAGAGGGCTGGCCTTCTTCTCCATCACCCCTGAATAGCACTGGAAGGGAATGCAAGGCCTAAGGGACTGTGTAGCAGATAAGGGACTGATTTCTTGTGTTGGGTGTGGGTGGGTGTCTTAGAGGTTAGGCTAGTTCTGGTGTAGGTGTTCTTGGCTCTGTAATGAGCTCACCAGCTTAGCATTAATCCTTTCCCAACTCCTTGATGGCCTAATAAACCCAACTGTGTTTTCTTGGCTATGTTTGTGTATCCTTGGCTATGTGTAAGCCTTCTTGTTTCCTTATTCCTTGGAGAATCATGCCCAACTCGGGGGTGGTAGCGTTGCTGAGAGATTAAGGAGCACGCTGGCCCAGGGTTGGGTGGAACGTGGTAGCGACGTAGCTGGTTGCGGATCAATTTCTTGATCAGATAAGTGATCTTGTCCATTTCTCCTTATGCAACCATGTCTACTATTAATGTCATGATGAACATGTTAAGTAAACACTTGAATGAATGCACGTTAATTCCGTTGTGCAAGACACATAATTGTAGCTACGTATGTTGAATAATTTCATCTATGCATGATAAATGTTCATGTGTGCATGTTCTAGTTCAAAATTTTTCTTTCAGCATTCTGTTTCAACAATTTTATGAATTTCCATGTTCATGGGGCTTTTAGCCCGGGTGGTTAAAGCTTGGGTCGCGTCCTCTTCGTCGGTCGGGAGGGATGGGGACATGACATGAGATACAACCACAACTTGGAAAACTGATCACCATCGATTGAAATTCTTGGTTATGCCCTACTAGACTTGGCACTAATGATCAACACGAGATCTAGTCTAGATTTATTTCCTAGCAATTTCAATGGGTTTTTATTAAACTTGGATTTGAAATATTTCACTTGATTAGAGAAAAAAGGTTATAACTTGCTCTAATACCACTATGTTGGTTACAGGTAGAAAAAAAATACACATAAGACAAAATAAAATTGTGTTCCTATAACTATACCAATTCATTGTTGGTCACACGGGTACACACATCTCTGCCATAGTAGCATAATTCGGTAGTATTGTACTGTCCTGTATGGACATTCGGAGTGTAACGTACCACCAAATTAACATCAAAACATAAATAAATAAAAATTTATTTGCAAGAGCTTACCATACTTTTTTTTTCTTATAGCTATGAACGATTGGTTAAACTTGTGACTTACTTAGCTGGTATGCTAACTTAACATTTTGTTCCCTTTCAGTTGTCTCTATGCTTCGAAGTGATAACCTAAAATGGTGACTCTTACTCTAGTGAAGATATTTGCTAAATGGGAGAGTGATAACCTAACAAGATGATGCTCTTTATGATTTGGAAACTATGGATATTTCAATAAGTTTGATACTATAGACAACATTGTCTCAACCCAAAAATGTATTTAAAAGGTCATGCCAGCTGGCGTCCACCCCTCCTCAGAATTTTTGGAAGGAGTTACACTTTATGCTTTCTCGGACAGAGGACCAGGGTTTTATCTTTTCTTTTTAGTTGGTTTTACTCTTGTTGTTCACGAGATGGATTTTGTATTTACTAGACTTACATTCCAGGTTATCAGTTCCTCAATGGATGGAAGTGTTTCTGGATTTTTTTTCCTTCAATCATGCTTCACTTCTCCTGCTCTATGTAATATAAGATTTGGTGTAAACGAGTATATAGTGATGGATTTCTTGCCAAGTCTGTCAGACATAGTAATTGTTGCTTCCCCTTCACATCATTTCTTTAATGTAAGTTGGTGAATTCTCAGTGCTTAGATGATCATGCATTCAATGAACATTAGGTTTCTTAGTTTTTTCTGCCTATAATGTTTTTTATATAGATGAATGAAGAAGATAAATAGCTCCATTTTTTTCCTACTGTTATTTCCTCTGTTTTTACTTTGCCTCAAAAACACTGACATGGTATCAGAGCCCAGTTTGATCCATTCCTTCACTTTTGAACCAGCTGAGTTCCTTGTGTGAGCCGTGAACTTCTATGGTGGCAGTCTCCATTGTAATAGGAAGTCTAGTTTTTAAAACAGGGGATTTATAGCCGCAGCTGCTGTAAGAGCCAAAAAAATCATTTTTTCCAGCCGCAGCTGTAAGAGGTAAAATTATTTTGTCTAACAACCAATTGCTCGCACCATCCATGTGCTTGAATGTGCAACTAGACAAATGGGTACCTGAAGAACTCTTCGAAATGTCTAAAGGATTGTTACCAAAGAAGATATTTGGGAAGGCCTCATCGCTGAATCTGAAATATCAAGGAAAACACACTATTGTTCACAGTAGTCACATCCAAAAACCCTAGGCGAGAGGAACTAGACTCCTCTATGGTCGAAGCAGATTCAATTATTAAATGTATATGCCAGCAAGTTAGAAATCACTCCAGCGGCCGTGTTCTCTCTAGTTTAACTCTCAAACCCTTATGATTCACCTCCACATCCAAGAAGGGCCAAGACCTTCCTTCTTCATAGATGCCTCTATTTTTAATTAATACTATTTCTTCTTCCTCATCCTTTGCAACCAATATCCTGTACCTACTTAGATTTGGGGGGATTTGGCACAACAACCTTCTCCGCTTTCTCTGTGACTTCTAAGTTGCGTCTTCTTCCTTCGGGAAAGGATTAAGGGAAAGACTACTACAAGAATTTGATCATGGCTTCCATGACAAATCAAAACCCACAAGGTCCTATTCTTAACAGAAAAAATTATGAAATGTGGATAGTGAAAATGAGGAGTTACCTCATAAATCTAGAGTGCTGGGAAGCAGTAGTAACCAAATTTGAAGAACCGGATCCTGTTGATTTAGATGCAATGACCAATAATAAAAGAAACAATGTTGCAAAAAGCATGAAAAAAGACTCTAGAGCCCTATAGCATTTGCATAATGAGGTATATGATTCCATATTTCCAAATAATTCAACAGCAACCAGTGCACATCAAGCCTGGGAAATTCTAGCAACATCTTACCAACGAGCTGATAAGGTGAAGAATGCCAAATTACATATTTGAAGGAAAAAATTTGAAACTCTACAAATGGAAGAGACATAGTCTGTAGATCAGTTTATGACTCAGGTCATGGAAGTTGTGAACCAGCTTCTGGCTCATGGAGAAGGAGTTACTGATCAAAAGGTGGTTGACAATATGCTTAGAAGTCTTCCACCTTCATATGATATGCTTGTTACAACAGTAGAGGAGAGAAAAAACTTGAGTCCACTTTCAATTGAAGAATTAACAAGTTCAATGTTGAACTATGAGTCAAGACTCAATGCCATAAATGACTCACTAGAAAATGATTTTGAATCTCAGGTCACCATTAACAGAGCTACCGGTAGAGGCCAAAGAGGCTACAGAGGTAGATTCCAAAGAGGAAGTGGAAGAGGAAGTTTTCATAATGATAACAGAAATATTGCATCTAATCAAATAGAGCAGCAACATTATCAACCACAAAATCAAAGAGGCAGAGGTAGATTTAGTAGAGGAAGAGGAAAAGGAAGAACAAATAAGTCAACTGTTCAATGCTATTACTGCAAGAAGTATGGCCACTATGAGAGTGACTGTAGAAGGAAGCAATCAGACTTGAATAGAGGTAGAGAAAATGTATCATAAATTAATGAAGCTACATCATCTATGTTTCTTACCTGTACTGGAATGCAAGAAATCAACAATGAAGACCTATGGTTACTGGATAGTGGCTGCAGTAATCATATGACAAGTAACAAAGAAATTTTCTCGATTTTTACCGAATCTCCTAAAACTCAGATTAAGATAGGTGATGACCATTTTGTTAATGCCTTAGGTAGAGGTACAGTCATTGTTTTAAGTAAACAAAATGATAAAATGGATATTCATAATGTTTATTATGTGCAAAATATGAAGCACAATTAATTGAGCGTAGGGAAAAATACTGAAAATGGTTTTGATGTCAAGTTTAGGCGTACTACTTTTACAATTTTTTATAAACCACCTAGTCAAAGAGTCATAGCAAAGATTGAAATGACAAAAAATAGGATATATCCTCTAGTCATGAGAAATGCCAAACAGTCAATGTCATGTGCTCAATAAGTAACTAGTTCTGATGAAACTTGGTTATGGCACCTTAGATATGGTCATTTGTCATTTAAAGGTTTAAATGACTTGCAAAGAGATTCTATGGTCTTAGGTCTACCTGAAATGGATGTTCAACACAATCCTTGTGAGAATTGTATCCTTGCCAAAAACCAAAGAAACAGTTTTCCAAATGCTGCCAACTTTAGAGCCAAAAGTAAACTTGAGTTAGTCCACTCAGATCTTTGTGGGGCCATGCAAACCCAGTCAATAGGAGGTAGTTTTTACTTTTTTATTTTTATTGATGATTTTCGTAGAATGACGTGAGTTTACTTTGTTAAAAACAAATCTGAAACATTTGAAAAGTTCAAACAGTTCAAGGCTATTGCAGAAAAGAAGATCAATGACAAGCCAATCAAAGTCTTGAGATCTGATGGAGGAGGAGAATATAACTCAAGAGAATTTTCAGCTTATTGCAAAAATCAAGGCATCAAAAGACAGTTTACAACGAGGTATACTCCTCAACAAAATGGTGTTGCAAAGAGGAAAAATCAGACCATTATGAATATGGCAAGGAGCATGTTGAAAGCAAAGAAGTTACCAAATTAGTATTGGGATGAAGCAGTAGCATGTTCGGTGTACATTCTGAACAGGTCACCAACTAAAAGTGTCAAAGGAAAATTTCCTTTGGAAGCATGGAGTGGTACAAAAGAAAATGTATCACATCTAATTTTTTTGGTTGCGTGGCCTATGTACACATTCCAGAAGAAATAAGGAATAAATTGGATAACAAAAGTGAAAAATGTATCTTTGTTGGATATAGTGAGGAGTCAAAAACCTATAAATTGATAACCCGGCCACTAAGAAAACTATTATTTCAAAAGATGTCAAATTCCTTGAAGATCAAGCATGGCATGAAAAAGAAAATGCAACAAGTATAAATCAATCATTCGCATATACACCTAAAATTGTGGCAAATACAAATCAGCAAGAATCAAGACAAAGATTGCCAAGATTACAAGTTCCAACAGAAGAAGGAAATCAAGGAGGACAACAAGCACATAGTCCATCCTCAAGTAATGAATCTGATCCAACAATAGCACAAATCATAAATCAGAAAACAAGAACTCTAAGGGAAATTTACGAGCAACAAAATGATGAACAATTACATTATGCATTGTTATCATATTAGCCAGTACATTTTGAAGCAGCATGTTAATGTATTTGTAACTTCAGAATGTATTCATCTGTATATCTTATGTATTGCACCCCAATGTTTATTCTAGGATGTGTCTGTAATGTGTTTGAGTCATGTCATGCCCTGATGCTCCTATCAGGAGGTTCTATAATGTAAACAAGTCATGTCAAGTCATTGTGAGTAACCCCTCTATTGATCAAGGGTTAAAGTCCCTGCAGTTCCGGGGCAGTAGGGTTATTAGACTCTCCTAGAGAAGTCGGACCTAGTAAGTTATTGTCAAGTTGGGAATTAGTATAAATAGAGAGTGAGTCTCTCTATTTATCACACACTCACTCACACTCAGTTGTAGCGCATAGCTGAGGAAGAAGAAGCTGTTGGGGATAGAAAGAAAGAGGTTACTGCTGTCTGGAGATCATCTTACTGTTTTGGGGTTTTACTTTTGGTGGTGATTCTATCTCTAAGGAATTTGTGGAGTTTTCTCCATTTATGGTTTCGCCGAGGAAAAACATTGTGTTCATTGTCTCTTGTGTTTTATTGTTGTGCTTCTTATTCTCTCAGTTAAAAGATCCTAATAAATGCTAGCTTAATGTTAAAAAACTAACATGGTATCAGATCTCACCTTAGAAGAAGACACTGTGTAGCTGTGGGAACTAATGCTTCCTACTTTTTGTATCTCTCTCCCCATATTTTCAGAAAAAGAAGGTTGGGATGACACTCCTCCCTAGGGCACATATTTCTATTGAAGCAAAATCTGATTCTGAGCATTTTCAGTTTTTGACCCGACACTACTGCCGAAAATTAGGGATTTCCACAAAAGTGGAATTTTTGAGTGAGCCTAGGCCTGGATTGATCTCCTCCTCAAAATCAAAGTTTAGAGATCAAGATCAAAGCATTTGGTTGGACAGAACTCCAGAAAATTCAAACCCTAATCTACTCCTGAACCAGCACTACAGAAATTCAGCTCCAAATCCAAATCCGACATCTTGACCTGGTAAGATCTAAATATTTTGTATTTCCATTTGAGGTTCTCAGTTAAGATATCTCATCATACCAAGCTTGATGAAAATCTTGAGGGAGCTGATAACTTTTGAGCCTGGAAGTATAGGATCTCCCTGGTCGTGGAAAAAATGAGTTGGACTCCTATATCAATGAGGAGGTTCCAGTTCCAGAGGGAGATGAGGCTAAGGGATTACACAAGAAGAAGTTGGTTATGGCTAAGACGATTATTGCTAATTCAATCAAGGATCGCCTCATACCACAGGTGTCCTCCCTAAAGACTCCTAAAGCTATGTTTGATGCCCTAACCAAATTGTTTGAAGAGAAGAACATAAACCAAAAGATGACTCTCAGAAACCAACTGAAGAATGTAGAGATCTAGAATGCAGAGACCATCCAGTCTTAATTTACAAGGGTCTCTTAGATCAAGGAACAGCTAGAAGTAGTAGTTGAAGAAGTGGAGAATGCAGAGATTGTAATGACCACCTTGAATGGTCTCCCTAGATCATGGGACTCCTTTATTCAAGGAATCTGTGCCAGAAATAAGTTAGTCAAGTTTAGAAAACTATGGGAAGAATGCTCTCAAGAAGAAGCTCGAATAGCAGCTCAAGAAGAAAATATGGGAAGTGAAGATCAAGCTCTCACGGCACACTTCAAGAAAACCAGAAGAAGTTCTCATCACCCCAGAGGTAAGCACTCTCACAAAGATAACACTAGAAAAGATTTGTCTAGAATCAGATGTTATACATGTGACGAGAAAGGACACTATGCTAGAGAATGTCCTAGAAACAAAAATGTCTCTCACAAGAAGAAGGGAAATAAGAGAAGACATCATGCTCATGCTGCAGAGGATGATGAACCTTCCACAAAGAGAATCAGACATGAAAGTGATGATTCCTCAAGCGATGAAGAATATGTTTTGATTTCTGCTCTCATGGGAAACATTACACATGGAAGAAATGATTGGATTATAGACAGTGGGGCTTCCAAACATATGACAAGATTCAAGGAATCCTTTGTGAAACTATCAGAACATGAATCACCACACAAGGTGAAACTTGGAGATGACTACCAGTATCCAATAAAAGGTAGTGGGGAATCCTCCTATAAGATAGACTCTGGAAAGTCTATGGCAGTGAAGGAAGTATTGTTTGTACCAAGACTAAAGAAGAAGCTCCTCTCCATATCTACATTAGATGCAAAAGGCATGAGGGTTTCATTTATAGATGGCCAAGTTATCATGTGGCCAAAGGGAAAGACTATTAATGATGCAGTAGTGATTGGAGAACAAGAGGGAGGTCTATACAAATTGAAGGGCCATCCAGAAAAAGCCTTGGTCCATGACACAATAGTGCCAAATGAACTTTGGCATAGAAGGATTGCACATGTGCATTACAGAGCACTACCACTTGCAAGCAAAGCTGTTGAAGGTTTTCCAGAAATTCAAGCAAAACATGATGGAGTCTGCAAAGGATGTGCAAAAGGAAAGAACACAAAGAAGACATTTCCAAGTAGCGAGGGCAAGGCAAAAGGAATCTTGGAAATCATCCACTCCGATGTATGTAGTCCAATGTCATCAAGTTCATTAAGCGGGTATGTATACTATGTTTCTTTTATTGATGATTTTTCTAGGAAGATATGGATATACTTCATGAAGAACAAAGATGAAGTTTTCAGAAAATTCAAGGAATTCAAAGCCTTGGTTGAGAACCACACTGAAAAGAATATCAAGACCTTTTGATCAGATAATGGCAGAGAATTCACGTCAAATGAATTCAAAGAGTTATGCAAAGACTCCGGGATTAAGAGGGAGTTATCCACTCCATATAATCCACAACAGAATGGGGTTGCAGAAAGGAAGAATAGAACTATCATGGAAGTTGCAAGATCAATGCTTCATGATCAAGATATTCCCATGCATCTATGGGAAGAAGCTGCCAGAATAGCTATTTATGTACAGAGCCGTACTCCACACAGAATACTCGAGAACAAGACACCTGAAGAAGTCTTTTCCGGCAAGAAACCAAAAGTTAGCCATCTCATAATATTTGGTTGTCTAGTGTACATACACATTCCAAAAGAAAAGAGGACAGAATTAGATCCTTCAGGAAAGAAGGGTATATTTGTGGGATACTCTAAAAGCTCGAAGGATTACAGAATATACTTCCCAGGATTCAAGAAGATTGACATCAACAGGGATGTGACATTTGATGAAGACTCAGCTTACAACAAATTCAGAAAGAGGCCTGCTAAAGAACCTGAAGAAACAGAAGCACCCAGAATTCATGGCACAACCATGAACGAGGAAATTCAAGAAGAAGATCAAGAATTTGAAGAACCTCAAGAACCTGTAGATCCACCTTAGGAGAAGAATCTTCATAAGAGGGAATCTGCTTGGGTACAAGAAGCTATCCAAGGTGCAAAAAGATATGGGGCTCCAGAAGAGAATCACAGAGAAAGAAAGAGGACCAGGTCCTACTCCGGGTATGTAGCATTATTATGTGATTTCATCGATAAAGAACCTTCCAACTATGAAAAAGCGACAGAAAGGAAAGAATGGAAGGATGCTATGATAAAAGAGTATTAATAGATCATGAAGAATGATGTTCGGGATGTTGTCCCAAGACCAGAAGGGAAGTCGGTTGTAACTTCCAAATGGATCTACAAGATCAAGCATGCTGCAGACGGCAGCATAGAAAAATATAAAGCAAGATTTGTTGCCCGTGGCTTCTCCCAGAAAGAAGGAATAGATTATGAAGAAAATTTTGCACCTATAGCTAGATACACTTCCATAAGATCAGTACTTTCTCTGGCTGTAGTGATGAAATGGAAGATACACTAGATGGATGTCAAGACTCCTTTCTTGAATGGTGTAGTGGAAGAGGAAGTGTATGTGGAGCATCCACTCAGTTTTGAGACACATGACAGGGAGTCTCATGTGTGTAGATTGAAGAAAGCCCTGTACAGTTTGAAACAGGCACCCAGAACATGGTACGGTAGAATTGACAACTTTCTATCCAGTTTGGGCTTTACCAAGAGTAAAGCAAATTCCAACCTTTACTACAAGGTTGAAGATGGAAACCCAGTGATGCTCCTACTATATGTAGATGATATGTTTGTAACATGTATGGATGGGTTGATTGCTGATACGAAGAGGAAGCTTGCTGCCAAGTTCGAAATGAAGGACTTGGGTATGATGCATTATTTTCTAGGCATGGAGGTGTGGCAGAATGCAGATGGAATTTCCATGGGACAAGGGAAATATACGGTAGAGATCCTGAAGAGATTTGGGATGATGGACTACAAGGCCATGACCACACCTATGGCATCAAACCTGAAGCTATTAAGTGATGCTTCATCAGAAGCGGTTGATGCTATGATGTATCATCAGATGATTGGGTCCTTGATGTACCTGGCGAACACGAGACCGGATATTTACTTTGCTGTGAACACCTTGAGCCAGTTCCTGACAGATCTGAGACATGTTCACTTGATTGCTGCAAAACATATTCTGAGGTACCTGAGGGGTACAGTTGATTATGGGCTCAAGTATGAGGTAAGTCATAAGATTAACTTGGAGGGTTATGTTGATTCAGATTGGGCAGGAAGTGCCATCGATAGAAAGAGCACTTCAGGGTGTTGCTTCAGTATGGGATCAGGTGTGATCTCTTGGTTTAGCAGGAAGCAATCCTGTGTAGCACTGAGTACAGCTGAAGCAGAGTATTTCACAACTTGTTCAGCTAGTTGTGAGGTAGTATGGCTAAGGAATCTACTGTCTGATTTATTTGATCTCCAGTTGGATGCTACTTGTATATATTACGACAACCAGAGTTGTGTGAATTTTTCATAGAACTCGGTGTTCTATGACAAGTTGAAGCATATCGAGATCAAATATCACTATATCAGGGATATGGTGTAGAGAGGAGTAGTGAAGCTCCAGTATGTTGTGACGGACGAACAGATAGATGATGTGTTGATAAATCCATTGGCCAGAGTGAAGTTTGAATACTTTAGGGAGAAGCTTGGTGTTCTCCAGATTGAGGTTCCCTCCAAAGGGAAGTGATGATTCCGTGAGCCATTCTGACATGGTGAGAGGATTGCTTCCTTCCATGGTCAGATGTAAGGGCTGAGCCATTCCATCACGGTGAGAAGATTGGTTCCTTCCATGTCAGATGTGAATGTTGAGCCATTTTGATATGACTGTAGGATTGGTTCCTACATGATCAGATATAAGGGCTATTGCCATTCTTTGAATGGAGGCACCTGGTCAGTTACGAGGAAAACTCAGTCTAGGACTAAGGGCCATTCTGATATGACTGTGGGATGTGTTCTCACATGATCAGATATGAGTGCATGGCCATTCTGATGTGATTAAGGGATGTGTTTCCACTTGATCAAATATAAGGGTTGTTTCCATTCTTTGAATGGAGGCACCTGGTCAATTACCAAGAAAGCTCAGTCTAGGATTGAGGGCCATCCTGATATGACTCTAGGATGTGTTCTCACATGATCAGATATGAGTGCATGGCCATTCTAATGTGATTGAGGCATGTGTTCCCATTTGATCAAATATAAGGGTTGATGCCATTCTCTGGGAGAATGGAGGCATCTGGTCAGTTACCAGGAACCCTCAGTCTGGGACTGAGATCCATTTTGACATGGTGAGAGGATTAAGTTTCTTCCATGGTCAGATGTGAGTGTTGTGTCTTTTCACATATGGTAGTAGGTGTGTCCTACCATGCTGGTGATTGTAAGTGTTGTGCCTTTTCACAGATGGTAGTAGGTGTGTCCTACCATGCTAGTGATTGTAAGTGTTGAGCCTTTCCACAGATGATAGTAGGTGTGTCCTATCATGCTGGTGGATGTGAGTGCTGTGCCTTTTCACAGATGATGGAAAGTGTGTCCTATCATGCTAGTGAATGTAAGTGTTGGGCCTTTCTGACAGGGTTGTGGGATGTGGTCCCGCATGGTCAGATGTGAGTGTTGGGCATGCCTTTCTGACATGGTGTTGGATGTGTTCCTCTCATGGTCAGATGTAAGTGTTGGGTGGGCCATTCTAACTTAGGGTCAGATATAAGCGCTGAAGAAGACCTACATGGAGGCTAGGCCTAGAACTAGCATGAAAAAGGGTTGGCTCTGTAGAACTTCTTATGACGAGAAGAATCATGAGATAGCACCTGTGATGATGATCCAGCAGTGATGATCCAGATTGAGTGATGATCCAGATCCAGTGATGATGTTCCAGTGATGATCCAGATCCGAAGATGAAGATGACTTAAAGATGACGAGGACTCGATGATGATCCAGATGATATAGAGAAGAAGACTTGTGCTGAAAAATTGTGTCGAGATAATACCTTCCTAGTTAAGAGGGAGTGTTAATGTATTTGTAACTTTGGAACGTATTCATCCGTATATCTTATGTATTGTACCTTGATGTTTATTCCGGGATGTGTCTGTAATGTATTTGAGCCATGCCATGCCCCGATGTTCCTATCGGGAGGTTCTATAATGTAAACAAGTCATGTCAAGTCATTGTGGGAAACCCTTCTGTTGATCAAGGGTTAAAGTCCCCGCAGTTCCAGGGCACTAGGGTTATTAGACTCTCCTAGAGAAGTCAGCCCTAGTAAGTTATTGTCAAGTCAAGAATTAGTATAAATAGAGAGTGAGTCTCTCTATTTATCACACACTCACTCACACTCAGTTGTAGCGCATTGCTGAGAAAGAAGAAGCTGATGGGGCTAGAAAGAAAGAGGCTACTGCTGTTGGGAGATCATCTTACTATTTTGGGGTTTTACTTTTGGTGTTGATTCTATCTCTGACGAAGTTGTGGGGTTTTCTCCATTTATGGTTTCCCTGAGGAAAAATGTTGTGCTCATTGTCTCTTGTGTTTGATTGCTGCGCTTGTTATTCTCTCAGTTAAAAGATCCTAATATAATGCTAGCTTAATGTTAAAAATCTAACAAAGCAGTCAATGAGTAAGTTTGGGTTGAAGCAATGAATGAAGATATATCAGCAATAGAAATGAATGATACATGGCAACTAGTAGACTTACCACCCGAAAATTCAAGTATTGGAGTCAAGTGGGTATACAAAACAAAATTCAATGAAAAGGGCCAAGTTGAAAAACACAAAGCCAAATTGGTAGCAAAAGGCTTTGGACAACAACCAGGAGTAGATTATGATGAAGCCTTTGCTCTAGTAGCAAGGTTGGACATAGTTAGAACCATATTGGCAATTGCACCAAAGAATCATTGGCATGTGTACCAAATGGATGTCAAATGATCAGCGTTTTTAAATAGAATTTTGAAGAAAGATGTTTATGTGGATCAGCCACCTTGGTATGAAATTGACGACCAAAAGATGAAAGTTATAAGTTCAAAAGAGCTCTGTATGGCTTGAAACAAGCACCAAGAGCTTGGTACAACAAAATTGACTCCTATTTGCTTAGTAAAGGATTTAAAAGCAGCAATAATGAGCCCACATTGTACACAAAAACAGACCAGCAAGGAAAGATTTTGATTGTTTGCATTTATGTTAATGATATAATTTACACAGGAAATTTGGAGATTGATTATCTCAGATCAGTTATGGAGAAAGAGTTTGAAATGACCAATCTTGGTCAAATGAAGTATTTCCTTGGGTTGGAAATTGAACAATCCAAAGTAGGAATTTTTATGTGTCAACAAAAGTATGCTCAAGATATCTTTTCAAGATTCAAAATGTGCAATTGCAAGCCAGCAAGCACACCAATTGTTCATGGAATCAAATTAAGAAAAGATGATCAAAGTCCAACAATGAATTCTACTTTGTACAAATAGCTTGTAGGCAGGTTAATGTAAGTTGGTGAACTCTCACTGGTTAGGTTTCTTAGTTTTTTTCTGTCTGTAATGATTTTTATATAGATCAATGAAGAAGAGCAGTAGCTCCAGTTTTTGCATGCCGCTATTTCCTCTGTTTTTACACTGCCTCAAACACACTGACAAAGTAGAGGGTATACTTCTGAGTAATAACCTCTTCTCTGAAGGGTCGGCCAGCTAAGCACTTATTATTTGACTTTGTAGACAAAGATTTCTCCTCTTTTTAGCATCTAAAAGTTTCAGGCCTTCGTTCAACTTACAGGTGAATATCTAATCTGTTATATATCATTTATGTTTCCTTAACAGCTTTACCTTCAGTCTCTTACTCTGAGAGTTTATGCAACGGGTAAACACAGTCGTGAAGGGTTTTGAAAGATGTGAGTATGACAACCAAGCATTCCAAGTAAGTCTTTGTTTTACTTCTTGGTCATACCTTTGAGGGAAATAAGTGGCAGCCGTTTTGCAGACTGTTTGGGGTGCTATTTGGGAGTCTTGCCAACGGTTTAATGGAGCTTCAGAATCTGTGTTTCTTCTTCTACTACTTGGAAGGAAAATGTATCTATTAAGCGGCCTCTACTTAGTTTTGATTTCACTAATCCTGTATTTCTAGAAGGAATGGTTTAATGGACGCTTACTTCTGGTTTTAGAGTCCTCTTTTACAACTCCGTGGACTGTTTTAAGGTTCTCTTTTATCACCATGTGGAAGTATTACTGCTCTTTGGACTGTATATGTACTTTGTCTTCATCTAGCCTACATATGTTATCTGATAATTTGACTGTTCGTTTATTTAAGAGAATGATATTTTTTTTTAAAATAATTTATCAAAGGGTATTAAGAGTAAATCCTTGTTTTTAGTTAAAGAACATACTGCGAGTTTGTCACTATTATTTGTTTTAGGTGAATACTTTCCATGAAAGAATTTATCGGATTTACAGTGGGTTTGGAGAATTTGAGAATACCCAAAGTTTAAAATAGGGTTTTCCAATTTGTATCTACAAAGTAATAACATAGGGTTTAATTATGTGCTTAGTAACCATTAATGGTTTGTTTTGGATTATTAATATCATTTATATTCAAAATCAATATAAACGATTATAAAAGATAATAATAAATATTAAGCGGGTAATTAAATATTATTTTGTATTTTCCATATTCAAGGAATCTTTAAACATAGAAAATTTATCCAGAAATAAAAGAAAACACAACTCAACCAAGGGTTCATCTATATATAAAAATATATCTGAATTTTTTTTCTGGAAATTTTCAGTAGACAAGGTTTCCACCTCCTTGCTCAAAATTCTGAGTTTATAACCTACTAGTCTGGTGAAAAGAGTTAGTTCTTGTAAGGTGCTCACTGGTGGTTCTCCTTCACAGCCTAGCATCCCTCGTTGTAGTTCTATTACACAAACATTCTTTACAGCCTACACCCTTCCTGGTGTGTTCTTTGGGAGCTCTCCTTTCCTCTTTTCTATATTATTCTTTTGTTCATCTTGCTCTCCCTTTCTTTGCCGGGAACTTTTATAGATAATAACTAACTCCTTCTCAAAACTGACCACTTATCTTCATAAAGATAGATGATGATTCAGTTACTCCCATAAACTCAGATTTATGTGAATTAAGAGCATGGCTGCTCAACTTAGGTATTCCAGATTTTCATATTTGTATTAAAAACATAATTCTACAAAATTGTTAATTCATCTCTCATGAGTAAAACTTAAATAGAGTTACTTTAAAATGTTACCACTGGTATTAGTATTAGTATTACACTGAGGGAGTTCAAAAATCTCTGAATATTCAGCATAAAATGGAAACATTGAATTTTCCTACATTTTTGCCACATATTATAAAATAAAATTTATTTAAATTTTATTGTTTTATTTTTTATTTTGGGGATAGTCAATTTAAAATTAGTTTTACATTTTTAAAGCTTTAAAATTTATAATATATATTTTTGTTATATACTTCATTTATAAATGTCAAATGTTATATTAGTTTTATATTAGGTTTACTTTGTAATATAAATATAAAATTTAGTAACTTGTATCATATTAAATTTTAGTTGGGTAATAATATTTTATAATTAAATTTATAAATACATTATTAGATAAATTCTCCATTTTAACTATATATAAAGGTTTTAATATTTTCTTTGATTTTTTGTGATGACAAGTATAAAATATAGACTATATTTAATGGGCAAAATAACCCATTGAACATAAATTCCAACACTGCACATTAATATTGAATAAGCAACATACTCCCATATTTTTTCTTAAGTAGATTTTTTCATTAAACTTCTTTTATATAATAGTATTTGAATCCATATCCATACTCCAATTATGCTACTATGAACTCTACAACTTACATTACTTCATTAAATGATAAAAAAATTGTCTTAAAAAATCTAGCTACCAAAAATAGGTGTAGATGTAATGTTTCAATAGAACTCATATGTAACATCCCCGTAAAAATACTGTAAGTATTATTATATTACCTCAAGTAAGTTACACAGGATATTATTTATAATCTTACTTTATCAAGTGTGCGGAGGGAAATTTATCAAAAAAAATTAAATGAAAAAAGTTAAACTTCTCCACGACTAATGACATAGACACCTTAAATTAAAAGGTAAAAAAATGATCTATTATATAATAAAGAATACCCATAAAATATATGCTGATCCTGAGTCATTTGAATGGATCGTGGCATTATAATATCACCATTATTAATAACTCCCTCAAAATATCTATATATATAGACGATAAAATAATGGTTCTAATAAATAATTAGAATAGTAAATCCTTTACAAGAAGGAATATTAAGGAATATTAAAAAAAAAATTATAATGGTTCTGATAAATAATTGCGAACTTCTACCCCATCATGTAACGTTATATCTCTTTGAAGTATGGAAGGGTCAACGTATAAGTCATACTTATTTGAGTGAGAAGTAAATAATATATAAGAGTAGAGTTAAGAAATTAAGAATAAATTGAGAGATAATTATAGCGTGCTCGACACCACGACCATTAAAGGTTGAACTTCATCAAAAGTTTAAGATTAAGGCGATGGAAATCTGTAATCATCATTTGGATGGTTAAAGGGAAAAGATTCTTAATTAATTTAGATGGTAAAGCATAAGCTTAAAATTAAGGTCTTGTGTTAAAGCCTAAAATAACATGAAAGCCGTCTTTGTGGAAGAGGCCATATGTAAAAGAAATTAAATAAGAAAAGAAATGATGCGGAATTGTAATCCCTTATGTTGGATAATTAATAAAAATATGCTGTTTTGTGTTTTATTTTCGGAAATGTTGGATGATTAATAAAAATATGTTCTTTTGTGCTTTATTTTTTGTATCAAATGTTTAGTGCTAAAAGAATGCTCATTTTCCTATTTGTACATAATGAATGGTTATGGAACATGTTATAGATATTATGACTTTTACAAATGTCCATGTGAAATGAGAAAAGAAAGTATTAGTATTGTGTTATAGATAATGATTGATGGCCAATAAATGTAAGTATATGTGTGGTTGAATGTTCAATAAGTTCATGAGATATTCTCTCACAATAAATATACATTTAAGTTAATATGTGTGGGAACTTATCTAGGAAGTTTATCTTATACCTCTATAATAATATGTTTTGTTTTTAAGGGAAAATGTTATTACATTGTAAAGAGAACATTAATATGGTGTTGAATTAATGTAGAGCTTGTGATTATAGTTTCTCATGTATAGATGAGGAAGCAAAGACAAAGGTTTTAAAATTATTATTTGAGTCTAGAATTATTGTTTTTGAAAACACAAAGAATGTTTATATGAACTAAGAGGAAATTGTTACAATTTGGTTGCATTCAATTAGAAGTTACATATATAAAACAAAAGTTGTTTTACAAAGATACCATTTTAAATTAGGTTTGTTTACATTTCCATGAAAATGGTAAAGTTGGAAAATAGGTTTGTTAAAAGCTAGCTACCAAACCCACCAACTTCAACTACCTAAAACAATGAAAGGAATTCAAGTATTGAACAAATTTAACTTCTTTCTTGATTGTAATCCAACTCTTCTTGCCAATTTTAATTGAAGTTGGAAAATAGGTTTGTTACAAGCTACCTAACAAGCCCACCAAGTTCAATTACCTAAAACAATGAAAGCATTCCAGTATTGAACAAATTTTTTTTTTTTTTTTAAATTTTAATCCAACTCGTCTTACCCATTTTAATTCAAGTTGGAAAATTGGTGTGTTACAAGCTAACTAACAAGCTCACCAACTCCAACTCCAACTCCCTAAAACAATGAAAACAATTCAATATTGAACAAATTTAACTTCTTTCTTAATTTTAATTCAGCGATTCTCATGAAATAATAAAATCGAAGTGAAATTGAATCATGAGGAAGAATCTTGTTCCATCAAAGACTTGGAGTAATCCTCAACGGAACGATCTTCCATATTAGTTGGTTCCAGAGTGATGCGCATTACTAATGAACCGTCAAGCATCTTATTACCTAACTCATACCTTTAAGAAAAGTTGTTCAATTATCAACATGACCTCCTATCAAATGATCTTACATCTGCTTCGCATTTTGATTTGACAAGGCATCACCTTTGGAGCAGAGAGTCGTAAGTTATCTTGCCCAACACAAGAAAGTATTTATATGCATCAAGTACTTTGCCGTAGATGTCATGCTCCCATTTGGACTTTCTGCAAATAGATAGATACTCGTGATGATAGCAACCCTAGCTCCAATGTCTAAAATTCTACTTTTTCAAAATGTTCATGGTTTATTTAGGTCTCATGGTTCATTAAGCGAAGGCAATTGCAGAAGGCAGCATAAAAAAGCAGGTTCAATATCATTTGTGGTACGCGAAAGGCCAAACAGGATCATTACGGACATGTGCCAATGCCGAGCCGAAAGGCAAATAGAGAGGCGGCATCAAAAAAGTTTTTTCACCATTTGTTGTTGAAGGTAGTGTGGTGGGTGGGAGGGTGATGGAGGACTCGAGTACAGTTGTGAGAGAATCAAATCAGAACAACCATAAATGACACTCTCTTTTACGTACTATTGTTACTATGAATAGGTCATCGACACACACATATATATATATATGCCCTCTCCTGTACTCCTTCGATTCTCACAGCTCTGTGACTGTCACCCTTCATATACATATATATCAGTATCATCCACTCTGGAATCCCATCACATCATCTTTATTAGATCAAGATCATGGAAACACGAGTAAGCATCTGGATGGTGTTTCATTTGGGGCATTGCACGCTCCCTCCAATATTTATTCATTCGGGATCAACATCATATTTGTTTTGTTTTGTGTTCTTCATATTGAAGAGAAGACGCAGCAGCAGTCGCGTTGCAGACGATAACGTGGTGAATATGAGCAGTCGCGTTGCAGACGATAAAGTGGCGAATATGAGCAGTCGCGTTGCAGACGATAACATGGTGAATATGAGCAATAGGAGATCTTCAGGTGGCTTCCGCTCCTTATGGTTTTTCATCAAGGCGTTTCTTATTAATAATTGTAATGAGTCTGATGGAGGAAGAGAAATAAATAGCATGAGAGACAGAGATATATGGTTTGCCAACAACCCTAACATACAAGAGACGAACTACCTCGCTGTTCAGAGCGGCATGAGATACGCGATTTACATGTGAACAGTGATTGAGCTCTATTGCTGTCTTTTCACGATCTCTGTTGTCTTTCTTTTCTTTGTTTCCATCTTCATTACAAAGTCTGAGTTATTGGTGTTATATCTCTAATTCAAATTGAATGGTGAATTTTGAAAAAAAAAATATCACATTTATTATAAAGCAAATAGAAATGTTATTTTAGAATAGGTATTTTTTAATAATTTGATGTTTAATTTAATTTATTGTTTTTTAAAATTAATTTTGAAAAACAAATTATGAAATTGGTAGAAAGTAATTAGACATGTTATTTATAACAAATTTATAGTTAATTTGATTGATATTTATTCTTTAAATGATTTTAAATATTTTCTTTTTTTTTTAAATATAAATTTGATGGTTAATTTGTTTGTTATTTATTTTTTAAATAATTTTTTCTAAAATTTAACCAATTAAATATTTTTGTGATTGTTTTTACTTGATAAATTTTTATTTTTTTTTAAATAATTTTTAGCATGAGGTAATTTTTGTAAATATGGTCAACAAAATTTCATAAGACAATGTTTAGAATAAAAGCACCCATCAATTAATAATAATGTTAGATCTGCAAATAAAATTCACCTTGTTCTGAAAAATAAGATTAAATTACCCTATATTTTTTAACATTCTCATTTGTAAAACCTTTAAAAAATTCCATATTTTACGATCTTGCAAAACTTAAAAAACGAAATTATATTTGATTCTGTGTTTAAATTGCACTTTTAATCAGTTTGATAAACCTTGAAAACTTATAAAAGGGATGAATGAAGGTGCAAATTTATTTTTTTGAATGAATGAAAGAAACATGTTAACCGTTTTATCCCAACGAAAGAGAAAAACCAAAAAAAAACTATTTAATTAGCATTTATTTTTACTGGTTTTTACAAAGTTTTAGCTCTTTATATTTTATACAATAAAAACTTAAAAACTTGAATTAATTTATTTTTATTGGTTTTTACAAAGTTTTACTTTATATTTTATACAATAAAGCTTAAATTAATGGTCTTACATTTTCATTTAGTGTTTTCTATTTATATATTAAAAAAAATTTAATATATATTTTTTAATTTAATATTTAAAAAAAATTAAAATACACATTTAATATTTTTTTAATCAAATTTATATTTTCATAATGTCTTCAAGCTCAGACAAAATTATAGATATATATATTCGTTTTCAAAATGAAGCATATTGTAATCACACTAAAGAGTACACATACTTCCAACTTGAGTTACTATCCTTCATATCATAATGACTTTTGAATCTCATTCGCTTCATAATGATGTCATAAAAAAAATGACTTTTGAACCTCATTCGTTTCAACCAAGAGTAAAACAAGTGACTTTTGAAACTCATGGTCTCTTACTAAAAGAGTAAGCCTTTTCTTATTGAAGTGAAGAGTTTGAGCAAGCATGAGGCTGAGCATGAGGCCGAACCTCGATCGCTCCTGGTATATGCCTACCATTTTAGAGCGCGTCGCTCATGGCGTCACCTTATCTTCCGCTCGGGATGATTGTAACAGGAACTAGCGGCTCCGAGACTCGCCCCCCCCCCTCATTTAGTCTGGTTTTGGGTTTTTTGAGTCTATCCATTTCTTGTGTGGCCTCTAGTCTGGTTTTATTTCGGCTTGCAGGGTGGTTTTGCGCGAATAGCCTCTTGGAGTCCCTCCCCTTCACTGGGGGACTAGTACCAACCAAGATAAAAACAAGTGGGAAGGATATCGCATCTTGGCTGACTGCGCAAAATTTGGTCTGGGGTTGCCACTTCTGCATGGTTTTTGCGTCGTTTTTCTAGATGTATCTGTTTGTCTGTCCTTTTGCACGTTTTGGGGTTGACCTTGGAAACCCACAAAGTTTTGGGGGTTAGGGTTTCACTTACCCAGCGGTTATTTGTCTCCCTGTCTCCATGGCTTAACCTGGGGTTACTCTCCAATGTCGTATATGCTCTTTCTCTCTTCACTTCTGGTGGGAGGTATCTGGTCTGCTTGACGGGTTTAGGCTTACCCTCCAGGGTTAGGGTTTCATCATTACCAGGGACACTGGGATGACATTTGTCACCACTGTGGTCGAAAATCCAAGGGTTTGACCTTTGTTTTGGTGGTCCGGCTTCTGGGCACGGTGTATGGTTTATTGGACCTTCCTTTGAGTAAGACGTGTCGGACTCCCGTGGTTCCCTTTGCTACATCCTGGGGAAGTTGTTGTGGTGGGCACAGTTGTCTTGGGGGCATCTATCTGGTGGGTTTCAGTTCTCGAGGCTTTGATAATGTCTGAACAGGCTCCTTCCTCCCGCTTCTGCCAGAAGAGAAATGCAAAATGTATTAAATCCCAGGAGGGGTGTTACCGCTATGTGCTCGAACATGATATTTATATGGACAGAGTAACCTCCCTCTGCTCCTGTGCTCTGGTTGAGTGTTTGGAGTACGCTCGGATGGGAAAATCGGCATGGGTGGAGTGGGCTACTGTAAACTGGAAACCCCTGTTTGACTATGTTCCTACAATCAGCTTATTATCAAGAGGATGGATAGTATTTGTCTTTCTTGAGGAGGCACATTATACTCGCATCCTGGAAGGAATCTGGCGCATCGGGGCCGGCTTCTTGGTACTTGACCGCTAGCACACCCGGTTTGATCCTCTCAAAGAAAGAATCTCAAAACACCACTTATGGGTTATGCTCCCACATTTGTCATTCCCTCTGTGGAATAAATACATGCTGGAAGGCATTGCTAACTCCATTGGACGATTTGTGGCTATGGAGACGGACTTCCTCCTAGCTTTTGATAAAAGGATCGCACGAGTACTTGTCGAATTGGACGTATCCCAGGGTTTACCTGCAGAAGTGGAAATCCTTTGCGGGGAACATCTTATAATCCAAAAGCTTGATTACCTCCGAGTACCATTCAGATGCAGTATGTGTCGTGAGACCGGACATCTTCGGCATCATTGTCACTCTCTCTACTCGGATGATGTTGATTCTGGCTCTGATGTCCTCCTGGCAACTGTGAAATTGAAAAAGTCCAGTTTATCAGCCCCTTCTCCAGGTACACTTAATGCATCTCCTCTTCCTACTGATTTTGTCTCGGCCTCTTATTTGGGTGCTATTGATGGGTTGATACTGTCCCATACTAAAGGTTCTCAGCCAGACTCCTTACGGACTCCATGTACAAATATGGGCTCTCTACCCTCATCACCCCCGAATGAAGCTTCTCCGGTTTCGAGCCCTCACACTACATGTGTCCCTACTTTGGATTTGGATTGTCCTACTCCCATTCAAACTTCAACCACAACACTTCTTCTGTCTCCGGCCTCACCTTCTCAGGCATTACCTATTCCTTCGTTATCCTTGCTTGTCGAGTTCCCACCTTTGATAACCCATGGTATGTCCCCCTCACACCCTCCCTCCCCTATAAGCTCCACTACCTCCCCTTCTTTCTCTAACCCCTCCCTCAAACACTCTCTCTCCATTTTCACTGCCACTATTCCGACCTCTCCTTCTACACTACACTTGAACTCTATACGTTTCGCCAACGTCACAGTTAGGAAAAAAAGGGAAAAAAAGGGTAAGTCATAGGTGGACCTCTCTTCTGCAACCCCCCCTTATATACCTCTCTCTGTCTGCATAAAAGATGTTGCACGTTACTTGCCTCCTCGGGGACTTAGAGCAATGTATCCCCTACATGGTGACCCATGAAGATTGTACCCCTCAACGTTAGGGGCCTTGGAGGTAAGGCCAAACTGCACTGCCTCCGTACTCTCTTCCGCACACTTAGCCCGGATATGATTCTTGTCCAGGAAACCATGTGCATCTCTATCCCTGCTTTACTGGCTTTCTCCAAACTTCTCCCCTCCTAGGAGTTTTGTGCTATTGGCCCCTCTGGCCTCTCAAGTGGTCTCCTATCGGCTTGGAATCCTCACAAGGTCAGATGCCGAGCCTACCAGACTTGTGCTGGCCTCCTGATTTAGGCTTCCTTCCGGGGACTCTCCTATCCCATTACTGTCCTCAATGTATATGGCCCCTATAAAGACCGTGAAACTTTCTGGGAAAAAGCTCATAGAAGTGGGCTCCTCAGATCTCCCAACCTGATTCTTGGTGGATACCTTAACCTCACATTGCACTCTTCTGAGATTTGGGATCATAAATCTTCTCCAGATCCCCTCTCTAGCCACTTCTTATCACTGTTTGACTCTCTCGGTCTGATGGATATAGCTCCTTAGTGTGCTGGTCCTACGTGGAGTAATGGTTGTGCTGGAACTGAGGGTATTAGCAAAAGATTAGATAGATTTGTGATCTCAGCTTCCTTAATACCCTCTCTGGGGATCCATAGGGTCTGGACATAGTGCTTTGATACTTCTGACCACTAACCTATTGTCTTGGAATGGAACAAGCAAAGAGCCTCCTTTAACTACCCTTTCAAGTTTAACCGATCCTGGCTCAATGACCTTGCTTTCACTGATTAGTTATCGACAAGGTGGCCCCTCCTCCCCTTGGGTGACTCTGTCTCGGATCTCGACTCTCTCCAACACAAGCTCCGTACTCTCAAAAATGAAGCCAAAGTATGGATCAAGGATAAACAGGCCCGACTTGATAATGACATATACAAAATTGAGCAGGCCATCACCTCTCTCCTTTCTGGCTCTTCCAATGGAATTTTATCTACGGAGGACATGGCACTACTTTCCCATCTGAGATCTGAAAGGAAACTGATCTTGAATCATTTTATTCTCACTTGGCAATTGAAAAGTAGAGCAAAATGGGCTCTACAGGGTGATTCGAATACTAAATACTTTCACATGTTGGCTTCTGGTTGGAGAAATCAAAATTTGATTTGGTCTCTATCAGATGAGGCTGGTAATAACTATGAGGATGAGACTTCTCTCAAAGAACTGGGACAAGCACACTTTGCTAATATTTTTAAAGATGATGGAGGAACCTGCATATCCCATCAACACAAGGTTGTCCTACTTTATCCTAGGATGATTCCAGATGTGAATGCCACTGATCTTACCTGTCCAGTTTCACTTGGGGAAATTGAACTTGCTCTGAAATCATTTAAAAAAGATATAAGTCCAGGCTCGGATGGATGGCCTGTCGAGTTCTATCTGCACTTTTTTTATCTTTTGGGAAGGGAACTTCTATCAGCTGTTGACTCTACTAGAGTCTCTGGAATCATTCACACTTCTCTGAACACAACCTTTCTTTCTCTAATACCAAAAAGAGACAAGCCGCAGACCTTTGCTGACTTTAGACCCATCTCTTTGTGCAATCTCCTATATAAATTAATCTCCAAAGTTATTGCGGTCAGAATCAAACCCTTCCTGGACTTCGTCATTTCACAGGAACAATTTGGGTTCCTCAAAAACCACCAGATCGTTGAACCTATTGGAATTGTAAAGGAATCACTCCACTCTATCAAATCTAAAAACCTCTGTGCTTTCATCCTCAAGCTCGATTTGATTAAATCCTTTGATCGTGTAAACTGGACTTTTATCCGTCTCATTCTGATTCAGATTGGAGCTCCCCTTCATACTGTTAACTGGATTCTCAGTTGTCTCTCCTCTGCTACTTTTGTGGTTTTGATCAATGGTACCCCCTCCAATTTTTTCCCTGCTTCTCGGGGCATCCGTCAAGGATGTCCCCTATCACCTCTGCTTTTCATCCTGGTCATTGAAGGTCTCAGTCTTTTAATTTCTGATGCTTAGAATCATGGACTTATCCGAGGAATCCAGATTTCTCCCTCTCTTGCTCTGACTCATCTTCTTTTTGTAAGATGATGTTATTCTTATGGGCACCGGTTCTCTTCAGGAATGGGTAGCATTTGATGTTATACTTGAAACTTTCTGCAAAGCTTCGGGAATGTCTATCAGTCTGGAAAAATTTGTATTCCTCTTTAACAATATACCAGCTTTGGAACTCTTGAACCTCTCCAGAATAATCCCTTATCAGAAGTTCCCTATCATTACTGGCTTCAAATATCTTGGTTTTTTCATCAAACCCCTTGGATACAGATCTAGGGATTGGAACTAGCTGGTACAAAAATTTGAAAATAAAATCAGTCTTTGGATCCACAAGATGCTCTCTCTAGGAGGTAGGTTGATTCTGGTATAGTCCGTACTCTCCAGTATTCCAGTTTACTGGATGGGTCTCGCCCCTATTCTGGTTTCTATATTGCATAAGCTTAGGAGTATTACCTTCGCTTTCTTATGGGGATCCTCGGGAAATAATCACAGATTTCACCTGGAAAGCTGGTTGGATCTCTCTTGGCCAAAGAAATATGAAGGGTGGGGGATTAAGAATATCCATTGGTTCAGCATTGCCCTTCGTCTCAAAAATTTCTGGAGGGTCCTCTTCAGTGATAGTCTTTGGCATCGAGTCCTCACTACTAAATATTTGAAGCAGGCCTCTGTGGTTTCTTGGCTCTGAGAAAAAATGTTCAGTACCCGTGGTGTTTCTACTATTTGGAGGGGGTTCATCCAGGCTATCCCCTGGATGGGGTGCCATCTCGCATGGCAGGTTGGAAATGTCAATGATATCTGGATAGGCATCGATCCAGTGATAGGTATCCCTACCTCTCACCTCTTTCCTGATGGACTAAGATCTTATTTAGAAGATCTGGATATTAAAACACTTTCCCAGGCTCGCAATAACTTATCGGATTCCCATCACTATTGGTATTCAGTTGAAGAGTTATATCTGGACGGTGAATGGAAAGAAGTCTGGAACTCGTTCACTAGAAATCTAGATCTAAATGCTATTCGTCTTTCATCTGATTCTGATTCTCTGATATGGGATTATAATAAAAAAGATGGCACGATATCTGCTGATAAAGTTTATGACTACATTGTGAATTCCTTCTATCCAGCAATGGGCAGCCGACTGTACAAATCGTTATGGTCTGGAATCCTACCATGCAAAATCGGTTGCTTCTCCTGGATGTTATTAAGAAACAAGGTACTCACTTAGGACAATTTACAGAAAAGGGGCAAGTCTGGACCTGGTATTTGTTCTTTGTGTTTTACAAATGAAGAGACTGTCAAACATCTTTTCTCTCGCTGTTCGGTATGGAAAAGCATTCTGGGGCTTTTATGTGACCAACTCCAGCTGACTATTCCTCCCGATGCTGATTCTATTACTGAGTTTTGGGAATTTTGGGCTTCCACATACCCATGAAACTCTGCTCTCTTCTATATCCCACACCATATGATTTGGGCTATTTGGAAAGCTTGAAACCTAGCTATCTTTGATGGGAAAAAGATGATTGTCCTTGGCATTTTTCAACAGATTTTATATGTTGCTCAGATGATTCCCTCTCGGCCTGTCATAAAGGACAGGAAAATAAAAAATGCTAGACAAATTGGGCCAAGACCCCGCATGACTTTCCCATGTGGTTTCTTTGATGGTGCTTCCACTTCTCAGCACCAGGTATTGGATATATTTTGTTCATCAGGATTTTGCACTGGGGGTTGGATATGGTTCCAATACAAAAGCAGAATTATTGGGCCTGTGGTCCCTTATGCACTCTTCCCAAATGATGGGTATCCCTCTAGCCCACATATACGATGACTCACCGGTCATCATCAATTGGGCTAAGGGATACACTGCTCTCTCCCCACCAGAAATTCTTCACTGGTGTAGGGAGTCTCAAATCCCCATCAGCACACAACTCACATGAACAAATAACAAATACCAGGTCCCCATCAACAGTTTTGAAGAGAAAGTGTGGTACTTGATTTTTCACATTGGAATTGGTAAGAGCAGCTACAAGCATGACTGAAGGCTTTTGGATTTAAAAATATGAACCAAATAATATCAGATCAGAAAGTAAATCATATCTAAATAGGTTCAAAACAAATCCAAAACTGTGAAATGGAATCAAATCCCCAGCAACAGTTTTGTAGGAGACTTGTGGTACTTGTTTCTTCACACCGTTGATGAGAACAGCTACAAGTGGTACTAAAAGATTATGAATTTGATATATTAAACCAAGAAATATCAGATCATATCTAAATAATATCATATCAGATCCAATAATTTTAATATTAGATTCAAATAAATGGTTAACCGAGACGGTGGATGCACATCTGTCTTCTTCTTCAAAATTCTGAATTTTGGTGCATGCAATCCTGCAGGAATTTGCTGGAAAATATAGATCATGAGGAGCGAATGGATCACTCTGGTAATCTGATATTTCTTCCAAAATATCGAAGGTATCACATATTTTCACACCAGCAGCAACATTAGAGGGAGAAAAATCAAATTTCTCTTCACTTTCGGAAGCAATTACTAGTAAATTTTGCACAGAATTTAAAGGAAAATCACCGGTGAATGTTTGCATAGAAGTGCAGCAGAATTTTTCTTCAATATCAGAGATTCGAATGTATTCTTCTATTTCATCAATATGAGAATATGAGATATCAGATATCTCATGAACTTCCGGAGCATCAAAAGAAGGAGTCACCGCATGGAGACTGTCTTCAATTCGAATTGACTATGTAGAAGCTTCTGCTTCTTCTTTATCTTGAACAACTTCATCAGAGAGAGTGGAGGCCGAAATTTTTGGATCAAGGATGCTTATGGTGTTGGATGTGCTCTCCAAAGTGCTATTATGATCCTCATAAATCATTCCAAAGGTTTTGTCCAATCTTGTCTAGAGTTCCTTCGGGTCTTCAATAGATCTAATGAGGTGGCGCAAGCTAGGAGAAAGACCTGTTGCTATTGTTCCAAAATCTCTGTCACTTTTATTCAGCCAGTTAATCTTACTAAAACACTCTTTACCAATTCCAATAGACACTCGACAGAGACCTTGTCTCATCAGACATGAAATCATTTCGAAGTTGTACCTACAAAACAAAAAAAGTGATCCAATAGGAGATCTGAGGAGAAGTGCCTTGTCCGCCGAGGCTCTGATACCATATTAAATTGAGCACATAGATATGTGGACAAACACACAACTCACATGATATATCACACAATTTACGTAGTTATTGAAGAATGAAACAGTGCAAAAATGGTTTGCAGCTGGGAATGCTTTTCATTAATCAAAGAGTAATTAGATAGATAATTACAATGAAGTACAATGGCTTTAATAGCCACAAGCAATTTGAATCGACGTGAGGAATTTCGAATTGATTAGACTCTACTTGACTGCAGGTAACCAAGACCTTGTCTAAATCACTATCGGAGGACTCAATAGTTAACTGACCTTGTCTAAACCATAACCGGAGTTCATCGGAGCTCTAAAACATAACTCAAGTGTTACATTTAGTGTTGACTAAGGTTAACTGACAGTGGTAGGTGAGAAATGTGCCCCACATGTGTTTAGTCAAGTAAACCTAGCGCTAACTGAATGTAGAGGACTAGAACTGAATGTAACTGACTCCTAACTTAGCTTGACTAGTCATTAACTGAAGTGAACTGACCTTGGTTGGTTTCGACACTCCCAGTGGCTTCCTAAATTGTAGGGATTGGTCTAGGAGGCTCCTAAACTGATGCAATCAAGTGCAATCAGTGGCAGTGAACCTCAATTAGTGTTCCCCACACTTTAGTAACTGAAACATGTTCCGCAATTAGGTCAAGTGGACTCAATGGTGTTAATGACTATAAATAGACTGGATGGACTCCCGATTTAGACATATGACCAAATTTGGACAAGGGAGGATTAATAATCCTAACAATTTCAAGCTTCTAGGATCTCTCATTCAGCCACATCTATCATGAACACAATTGGATTGCAGACCGTCTTTCTAAAACAGCTCTCACTCTTTCTCCAGGATTTGGCTGCTTTTCTGAACTTATAGATGACCATTTGATCACACGTGACACTTTTCAGCTCATTTGAGCCATGTTTTGGGGAGTTTCCTCCTCTATTGGATACTTGCTTTGTTATTCTCTGAGTGGCATCTTTAGATTGTAGATCTGATCCCTTTGGTTCATGATAGATGGGCTTGATTGAGATCGATCCTCCTCATGATGAGACATATTACTGATGGGAACTACACTTACTATTGCATGCCATTCCCCCCAGCTGCGACTGGATGTGAATTTCTCCTGATTAGCTGTATTCTCTTGTGATGTAACCCTTCTTGGGTGGGTGCTGTTAATGCCCTTTGATTCCTAATAAGAATAACAAGGACAGGCTTTTTCTTCCTGAAAAAATCCTTTTCTTTTTTTAAATATAGTTTTTTTCTCCAATTAAGAGCATTTTTATTATTTTATTTTTCTCATTTTTTTAATTTATTAATAACTTTGAATCACCTAAAAATTACTACCTACTTACGTTTTTAAAAGTTCTACTCTATTATTTGATCATTGGCCGACTCCAAACTTCAAAAAAACATAGTGTGAATTATTGAAAAAAAAGGATATGACATGCTTCACACAAACCTAGAAACCCTTGGAAAGCTTCATAAAAAAAGAACCAAGTCTTTGAATAGTCAATGCAAGGTTCCTCTAATGTCTTTCGACCTTTATGTTTTAGAGGCTTCCATCCTTCACCATACGAAATCCGTATTTGATGTAATATCATCCCAAAGTGTTCCTCCTTTGCTTATTTTTTTTTATGTTTCCAACTATCCATATCACCCATATAATATAAGATGATAATTCTCTATGACGAAATCTATCTATTAACTAGGTTCCAAACATTTAAGCAAAGACAATTTATGCATAGATTTTTTAGATTTAAACTTTTCAACACTTCCTTCCAAACAACCTTGGTAAATAGATAATTCACAACTCACTCTCTTCTTTATACACAATACACCATCAATGCCCTATCCAATTCCACATTTTCCATTATCCTCTAGGATATAATCTTATTAGCTAGAGCAAGCCATAGAAAGATTTTCCATACCTCTCCACCACAACAATTTTTCTTCCCTTAATCTTTTTCAATTTTTAGATTCATAACCTAAATTTGTAGTAAGTACTCTTGCAACTATATTTCTGGACAATTTTGATTTATGATCATGATCTTTAAGCCTGAAGGAATTGTGCTTTAGCCATGGATTTAGTATATTTATGTATTGTGTCCACTCTATAGCCTAGCCATTCTATAATTCCAAGTCTTTTTTTGATTTCTAGGGATGCATCCATCCTCTCTATTCCACAACAACTAATGCTCCTACTAAACTTGTGATCCCTTTAGCATGAATATTCTCAAAGAGACAAGTTGAAAAATTATAGTTTCCATTACATCCAATCCAAGGATCCTTTCCAATTTCCAATTTATTTACTAGACTAATTTTCCAAGCAATCCAATTGCCCAAAATATCAAATGCTTTAACCATGTACCTTCCCATACACTTGGTGTAGATTTTAAGGACTTTCTTTCTTATCTAACCCAATCCTCTAAATATGTGTTCTCTAAATATTCTTCCTTCATCACATAAAATATCAAATGCTTTAACCATGTACCTTCCCATGCGCTTGATGTTCCTTTTAAGCACTTTATTTATTATCTGAATCTGATCCTCTAAATCTACGTTCTCTAAATATTTTTCCTTCATCACCTTTTCTTAGCATCCCTTTATTGAAAAAATCCTCCATAAAATTTTCGCTTCTAAAATCTTGCCTAATACATATATATTCTTCATTCTCACCCCAACCTTCTTTTGTTTGCTAAGATCGACCATTTAACAAAGGATATACTTTCCACTTCTCTTTTTCTAGTCCAAGCAAAACCAAAACATTTTTTCATAATATTGTTGAGTATTCCTTTTTGAGTACATGCAATAGATAACCAAAAGATATTAATTCTTTCTATAACCGCTTTACTAGAATTACCCTGCCTCCCAAAGACAACCACTTGCATAACCAACAAGTAGTTTATCTTCATTTTTTTATATAAGGGTGTGTGCAAGAAGTTGAGGGACCTTTTAGATGCAATGGTAGAATGAAGTCAATCACTCTTTATCCATAAAATAGAAATCATCCCAAGCAATCCCAACCCTGCCAAACCTAGTCCCAAGGCTGCCAACATGCATGCCAATTAGGATAGTACACAAAAATGCGCTCCTATTCTACCTTGCAAAAAGGTGCTCCTATTTTGCTTCAATAAAACGAGCTCCCATTTTGCTTCAATAAAACACGCTCCCGTTTTTCTTCAATAAAACGCACTCCCGTTTTGCTTCAATAAAACGCGCTCCCATTTTGCTTCAATAAAACGCGCTCTTGTTTTGCTTCAATAAAACGCGCTCCCATTTTGCTTTAATAAAACGTGCAAAATGGGGGGGGGGGGGTCCTTAGTGGTAAGGGGATACATAGGGATGTGTGTTTGTGTGAAAGAGAGAGAGACAAAGATAGCATGGAGGGGGGGTCCTTGGTGGGATGGGGTGACCTATGGATGTGTGAGAGAGAGAGAGAGAGAGAGTAAAAGGTGTGTTAGGATTTAGGAGTGGGGGGGTTAGATTAATGTGGGTGTGTCTAGGTGTTGTAGAGGGGATGTAGTAGGGGGTTGGGGGTTAGAGGTAGTTCGATTGGTTGGGGAGTGATATAAGGGAGGGGGTAGTTAGTCGTAAGGGGAGACTTGTGGATGTGTGTGTGGGTGTCTAGGTGTTGCAGGTTATAGATTAAGGGGTGTTAGTGGTAAGGGGAGACATAGGGATGTGTGTGTGTGTTTATGATAGAGATACGGAGATAAAGTGGAGGGGG
>LPNX011095484.1:238470-276227 GCA_001517045.1 Pseudotsuga menziesii | reverse complement strand
GGGCATTGGGGAATGTATATATATGGGGGTGGGTTTTAGGTGTAGTTGGATGAGTTGGGGAGTGAGAGACAGTGGAGGAGAGGGGGTGTTAGTGGTAGGGTAACACATCGAGGGGAGAGAGTGAGAGACAGGGAGAGAGAGTGGTGGGTTGTCAGGGGTGTTATCACTCCAGGAGTGTTTCCTTAGCTATAAAGCATTAGAGAACATACATCAGCTAGAGAACTAGATCTAGGTGTTAGTGGTAAGGGGGGACATAGGCGTGAGAGAGAGTGAGAACGAATCGGGAGGTGGGGTGTTAGGAAGAGAGAGGAGTGGTGTTTAAAGGTAGGGAGAGGAGAAGGGGGGATTAGAGGTAGGGAGAAGAGGAGGGGGGGTTAGTAAGAGTTAGGGGAAAGAGGGGAGTCTGGGGGGCATAAAATAATAAAATTATTGGTATAATTGACAAAACAAGCACTCATTGTAGTATTTAAAAACGTGTGTGCATTGTGATTCACTAAAACGCACTCCCATTTTGCTTCAATAAAATGCGCTCCCATTTTGCTTCACTAAAGCGCGCTCCCATTTTTCTTCAATTAAAAAATGTATTCCCTCCAAATGATAAGGCCGATCCTACACCCATGCTTGCATGGAATTCTTATGCCTATGTGTATGCTTCGTACTTTGCTTCGGATTCAACATGCTTATGCCTTGGAGTATGATAAACCATGGCTAATTCAGCATTATATCCAAATTTTCAATATGCTTGTGTTTAGCCATTTGTTTGATTACGCTGCACACCTCCATTTTTTATGATATTTTAGAAACATATATGGTTTTTTTTGCAGATTCCAAATATGTAAATTTTAACAAGAATACATTTTTTTCTATTTTCTTCGTATTTATCTTCTATCATCACTCCTCAACTCAAAACACACATTGTTATTGTTTTGTCAATATCTCTTTCGTTTCTATTGCAGCTGCAACTGTTTTCCCCAAATTTATTAAATTTTGGTCCCCTCCTCATGATTTAGTGTGGTTTTTAATCGTGTTGATCCTTGAACCTTTTGGTCATGCTTTGATTTTGGATGGTTTTTGAGGATTATCTTTCATCCTGGTTTTTAGAAGTTGCTCACGTTGGAATTATTGTAGATCGCAGATTTAGAGTTTGTTTTGCTGAGTTGAAAATGGGTTAGGCCTTTTGTTCTTTGCAAAACGTCGTTTGAGAAGCGAAGCAGTTTCAATCGCTGCCAAATTTAAAGTTTTGGTCACTTAGATCGGAGGCTGTTGTCCTTTTTGCTTCTGCTGTGGCGGCTCCCAAAGTAGCTAAGCACTCGAAGTCTAAAGCACTCCGCCCACCGATGCGTGTCGGCCTGCTAGTCTCAAGTCCATAGTCTTTTCTCTTCCACCGTTGCGGCTCCCAAACCAGCTAGCCACCCAAATTCTAAAGCTCTCCGCTTTCCAATGCTAGTCGCGTGTCCGTAGTCTTTTCTCTTCCACCGTTGTGGCTGTGAAAAGCTTCCATCTTCCGATGTCGACATCCTTCGACTTCCGATTGAGAACTTTAGCGCCCTCATCTTAGGTCTTATCTTTCCCAACTCCGATAGGGTTAAGTGGTTTCACAGTGCCCGTCACTTTTAAGACCCACTCATGCGGTGGTGAATGAATTTACCCTTCCGGTGTGAATTTTTTTTTTTTTTAGCCGCCGATAAGTTTGTCATTTTTCGTTGTGGATGATGTCTGTCGAGACTGTAGGTGGACGAGGTAGTAGGGTCGGCGTCTGTTAAAATTCTCTGATCAAGTGGTGCACCTGGCCATTTCTCGTGGATTAGTCGTTTAGTTGGTTTAATTTTTGCGTTTTGTTTTAGAATGCAATCCCGGTGAATGATGCACATTAATTAACTGCAGGAAGATCCAAAAGACTTTTCATATTGCCACGGTGCGAAGGTACCAATAGGAGACAGGATCTCAAGGGGCGCGGGAAAAGTAAAGACAAAATTGAAAGCGACAAAGTCGCAAATCTGAAAGGTCAATCAGTTACTCAGCCGATAATGAGCTTGCGCAGAAAAGATGAAAAGAGGGATATGAAACGTTCAAAGAACGGAAAAGTCACACGTTTGGGGGGAACCCAAGCGGTCTACCATTTTTGTTTAAATATCTGAAAGTTAGAAGTTACAGGGGCTTTTTCCCCTCTCAAAAAACTTGTAAACTATTGCTTGTAAGAGGAACTATTTCGTTTTACAAACGAGAGACTACAAAATTTTGCCTGTTGGAGAAAGTGCTAAGTGGAATGTATCAATGTGATTAAATGAGCAATGTTGAATGTGAACTATTTCGTTTTGAACTGTGTCTCACTAGCTGTAAGAGTGTTCTAACTTCCTGAACCTATGTTCTTGTTTGAATGTTCTTCAGTATATTTTATGATGTCTTCCACCATGAGTAATGGGTTCTTTTTTTTGAACTGTTGATGAGCTATCTTATCATGTATACTTTTGTTCATGTTTATATGTTTGGTTATAAGAACAGCTAGCTGTGATTTTCCATAACACATGATAGTATTGCATTACTCATGAATTAATCCAGCTCTCTAGAGATAGTTTAGTTAGTATCTAGTTTCTTGCATGAATGGGATGCTTGTGAGTTCTAAGACGAGAGGTAAGAACCTGCGCATCACATTGTGACTGCTCTTTGCATCTTTATAACCCTGCATGATTAATTAGGCACGTGCATATCATACATTAAGTCAAAAATACAAAAAAACACACGGTGGACCGGGCCGCAACCGGTAAACCCTTTTGTTACTTGACCTACGGTAGCCGGACCGTAAACCGGACGGATTCCCTACACCAAACAGTCACGGTCTAGTTGGGAACATTGACTGGGGAGAATCCCTTGCTATTTTTGCCTGCGAATTTCTAGGCCTCAACAATTTCTCAACCATTTAAAAAAAATTGTATGGTGCACTAAAGAACACCGAGCTCTACATGATATAAAAAACCTATTTCCAAATAATTGCATTAAGACAATCAAACGCTGCACCCACAATTGACATACCGTTTTCGAGGTTTGATCTCTTAGATAATTAAAAAAAAATTAAATTTCTGTTTTTATTATTGGAAAAATAGTCGTGCACTAGTACTATATGTTCTCTATATGTATACCGATTTTTGTAAGTTTATTCGATCATTTACTCACTCAGACGCTGCACCCACAAAAACATATACCTTATAATTTGTCCCAAAAATAAAAAGTGCACATTAAAAAATATCTAACTTTAGATAGTTAACTTCATTTTCAATAGAAAAAAATTATATATTTGGAAAGGTCATTCAATTTCCTACATTTCTTGGTTTTTACTCATCGCAAGATTCATTGTGTAAGTGTCTCAAAATATCCATACAAGTTGATGGATGTCTGTTTTTCAGTTTTCTATTGCATCTAACGCGCCAAAAGAGACCTTCAACTTCTTGCACACACCCATAGCCATAACCAATCTGTAGATTTGAAATCATTTAGCTTTAAGTAAAAACCAATATACTTAAATCGTTTGTCAACATTCATTTTCATAGGAAATAACTATGCATATCTCCTTTCCAAACCTATTTATATATCAAAGTTATCCTAGTCACATATATAAATATGATAAACAAACGCTTAATTTTTATATTTCATATAATGAAAACTAAGCTAATCCTATTCCGAGAAACATTTGCATATGGTTTAATAGACCCTAACTTATATATGAAACGTAGTGGAAATATTTTTAATAAGATTACACATTAGAGAAATTTATGGTAGAAAGATATTGTGCAAATATAAGTTATATATCATTATACTATGTACATATAGCCCAAATATTTCAATATGTTTAGATAGAGGATTTGATCTTTCTACATTTTGATACATTCAATGTATTTTTTTTTGGAAGAAGAATAAATGGTTGGTAAGGTGTGTGTGTGAGAAATATCTATAAACAACTTGATGGATATATGATTTATGGTTTTTGAGAAACATTCATCCAATAACAACAAGGTGTCACTTTTGTGGGTCAAATTTGTTTAAGATCTTGATGGAAACTATTTTGAAATTGTTGAATTACAGTGTGTAGGTTGTGGGTTAGTGATAAAATCCTAGGTGTGACTCATTAAGAGGGTCATTCCCTTGTATATAGATGACTAAATCCCATTCCCAATCATATTTTGAGTTTCCAAAAGATACGTGAGACCTAAAATTTGATTTCCACCATGGCCTGTAGTTTATTTAAACATAGTCTAATTGTTGGTACATCTCAATAGGAAGAATTTCACTACTAGATTTATATGACGGATCTCATAGTTTTTTGTATCAAGCAAACATTGCTTCAAAGATCAGTATTACTGTTATAGAAATGTAACTGTGGAATATATTCTATTTTGTATCATTATTCCTATTAAACCTTCCGGAGATGTTGTTCCTTCGATTAGGGATGTCATTGATGTAATTGGTCATGTAAATTCTTGAGGTAAAACATTCATTGTAAAGACGAGTCAGTAGTACCTACAAAAGTATTATTTAAAATGTAATGTTGAGTCTTTCAAGGAAATTTAACTCTGTTTGGGAGGATAAGTCGGCCATGTTAGATTATTAGGGTTCTCCACTGATCAGTATAAATAGGGGAGGCCCCTCCCTCATTTGGACACACACAAAACTCAAGCAGTTGTGCTAGAGAGAGAAGAAACAATCCATTTGGAAGAGAGAAAGCAGTCTAGTCTTATTATTTGGGTCTTACAATGTACTTAGGTGAATTCTATATAGAGGAAGTTTTGCATGGTTTTCTTCCCCACAAGGGTTTCCAGGATAAATCTTTGTGTTCTATTTTTGTTCTTCTTTGCTTGTTATTCTTTTAGCGATCCTTTGCTCTTTTTGAAAAGAAAATAAAAACTTAACATGGCATCAGAGCTAACATGGAAGAAGACATTGTGTAACAACTCATCCTATAATACAACAAGCTAGGGTTCACTGTTATGGATACCTCCCTCCATATATTAGCCAAAAAAGAAGTTCCATTCAACTTGCCCTAGGAGGGCGCTGCATCTTTTTGTTGAAGCAGTTTTTCATTCTGAGGATTTTCACTTTTTGACCTACCACTACTGCCGGGAGAAACTAGGGAATCAATTTTTTTAAGGTTTCATTCTCATATTATGAAAAATTAAGATACAATCTAGATATCCTTGGGGAGGCACATATTTTCCTCCTCTCAAATCTACGAGTGGTCTCAGCTAGAAAATTAGGGTTTTCTAGTCAAACCCTTGGTCATCCTGAAGATGGTTCTAGAAAAAAGTCCTCAAAATGGTAAGAAATATCTCATATCTTTCCATTTGAGGTTTTTATTCATAAAAGATCACAAACAATACCAAGCTATATGAAAAAATTAAGGGAGTAGCTAATTTTAGAGCATGGAAGTATAGAGTTATGCTCATCCTTGAAGAGCATGACCTAGATGGATACATCAAAGAAGAGGTCAAGGAACCAAAGGGAGAAGAGGAAAAATCCAAGAAAAAGAAGGATATGATCGAAGTCAAGAGGATCATATCTAACTCTATTAAGGATCATTTGATCTCCCAAGTTTCCTCAAAGAATACTCCAAAGGAAACTTTTGATGCACTAACCAATATGTTTGAATGGAAAAACATCAACAAGAGAATGAACTTGAGAAACCAACTCAAGGGTGTGAAGATGCAAAAGGAAAAAACCATGCAGTCATACTTATCCAGAGTATTTCAAATTAAAGAACAATTAGAATCCATTGGTGACATGGTGTAAGAAGCAAAAGTTGTGATGACCACTCTAAATGGTCTTCCAAGAGAATGGGATTCCTTCATCAGAGGAATATGTACTAGAAGAAAGCTAACCAAATTTAGCAAGCTATGGGAGGAATGTGTACAAGAAGAAGGAAGATTAGAAAATAGAGAAGAAAAGTTAAATGAAGATAAATATCAATCTCTAGCTATGCATACAAAGAATAGAAGAAATAAAAGGAAGGATCGAGGATCTCCAGTAAGTAGATCACAAGAATTCAAAAGAGGTAAGAAGTTTACGAAGGATTACTCATCTTATGAATGTGATACATGTCATAAGTTAGGACATATCTCCAGACATTATCCACTTAACAAAAACAAGTTCAAGAAGAAGAACAGAAAGTTCCATGCCCATGCAGCCAAAGAAAATGAATAATATGTAGAGATGACCAAAGAGAATGAAGAATCTAATGAAGAATAAGTCTTAATATCAACCCTCACATGATCAATCTCTCATGGAAGTGATACTTGGTTCATAGATAGTGGTTCTTCCAAACATATGACAAGCCACAGAGATTCTCTCTCATGCCTCACTCAGAAAGATTATCCACACAAAGTATAGCTTGGAGATCACTATCAATATCCTATCAAAGGAATGGGAGAATCTTCCTACAAGCTAAAATCCAGTAAGTCCATGAAAATGAAAGAAGTCTTATATGTTTCAGGTCTAAAGAAGAATCTTCTTTCTCTATCAGCTCTAGATAAGAAAGGGTTCATAGTTTCCTTTGTAGATGGTGAAGTTATTATGTGGTCAATCCAATAGGTATTGAAGAAGGAGGGATCTACAAACTAAAAGGGCATACAAATTCAACTTTCACAGCTTCTATTATCGGTCCATGTGAACTATGGCATAGAAGACTTGCTCATGTAAACTACAAAGTGTTACCAATTTTGAACAAGGTAGTAATAGGTCTAGCAGAAATGCATATCAACAATGAAGGGGTATGCAAAGAATGTTCTCAAGGAAAGAACACCAAGAATCCATTTCCAAGCAATAATATTAAAGCAAAAGGTATCCTAGATATTGTCCACTCAGATGTGCAGACCAATGTCATCTACTTCCTTAAGCAGGTATGTCTATTGTGTCTCTTTTATTGATGACTAATCACCTAATACTTGGATATATTTCTTGAAAAGGAAATATGAAGCATTTGAAAAGTTCAAAGAGTTCAAATCTCTTGTGGAGAATATCTCTGAAAAGAAGATTAAGATATTAAAATGAGATAATGGAGGAGAATTCACTTCAAATGAATTCAAGGACTTTTGCAAAGAAACCGGGATTAAGAGGGAGTTTACTACACCCTATAATTCTCAACAAAATGGAATAACAGAAAGGAATAATATATCTATCATGGAAGCATTCAAATCCCTGATTCATTATCAGGAACTAACCATGTATTTATGGGATGAAGCATCAAATACCGCAGTCTATGTTCAGGACAAATTATCCCATAGTGTGCTTGGAAACAAAACTCTAGAAGAAATGTTTATTGGTGAGAAGCCTCAAATCAGTCACCTAAAGATATTTGGTTTTCATGTTTACCTACATGTTCCCAAAGAGAAAACATCAAATTTGGACCCCTCGGGATAAAAGGGAATATTTGTTGGATATAGTGACCAATCAAAAGCATACAAAATCTATATTCCAGGATTTCATAAAATTGAGGTTAGCAGAGATGTCACATTTGATGAAGATGCAGCTTTCAACAAATCCAGAAATACCCATGTGGATGAAGAAGAATAGTAAACTCCCAAAATCGTAGAGACTAAGTAAACCACTAGTTAGAGATGAAAAATATCCTATACCAGAAGATTAGGACGGGGAAGAACCTCAAGAACCTATAGAGACACCTCATGAGACAATATCAACAAGGAAGGTACAAGCTTGGGATCATGATATAATTCAAGAAGCAGAAAGATATGGTGCACCAGAAGAAAGCAAGAGACTAAAACTCCAATCCAACTATATAGCATTAATGTGTAACCTTGTTGATGAAGAACCTACATGTTTTGAAGAATCCTCAAAGAAGAAGGAATGGATGGATGCCATGATTGAAGAACATCAATCTATCTTAAATAATGATGTTTGGGAAGTGGTGCCAATTCCAAAGGATAAATTAGTGGTATCTTCCAAATGGATTTTTAAGACAAAGCATTCAGCTGATGGTATTAATGAAAAGTTCAAAGCAATATTTGTCACACGAGGATTCTCTCAGAAAGAAGGAATTGATTATGAAGAATATTTTGCACAAGTATATAGATATACCTCTATTAGAAACATTATTTCCTTGGCTTCCAGAATGACATGGAAATTACATCAAATGGATGTAAAGACAACCTTTCTAAATTGTGTCATAGAATAGGAAGTGTATATTGAACAACCTCCAGGTTTTGAGACACGTGACAAGAAAAAACATGTGTGCTGACTAAAGAAAGAAATATATATGGATTAAAGAAATAACCCATAGCATGGTACAGAAGAATTGATGACTTCCTGATGAGTCTAGGCTTTACCAAAAGTAAAGTAGATTCCAACCTTTGCTATAAGGTTGAAGATGACGAGATCATGATATTACTATTGTATGTAGATTATATATTTTTGACAAGAAAGGAGAATCTCATCAGTGGATGTAAGAAGAATCTTGCAATAGAATTTGAAATGAAAGATCTTGCCATGATGCATTACTTCCTAGGTCTTGAAGTATGGCAGTTCCCTGATGAAACTTCCCTAAACCAAGGAAAATATGTAGTTGAGATCCTAAAAATAATTGTGATGTTGGATTGTAAGGAAATGAACACTCTAATGGTGACAAACCTGAATCTCCTAAATGATGACTCTTCAAAAAAAGTAGATGTCACACTATATAGAAATATTATAGACTCACTGATGTATTTGACAAATACAAGACCATATATATATATTTTTCCGTGAACACATTAAGTCAGTATATATGGTGGAACCCAGACATGTTCACCTAGTTGCAACAAAACATTTGATGAGGTATTTAAAGGGTACATTGCATTGTGGCCTCACATATACAACTGATCGTGATTTTAGATTATGTGGTTACACTGATTCAAATTAGGCAGGAAGTGCTGAAGACGTAAATAACACTTCAAGGTGTTGTTTAAGTTAGGGATCGGGTGTGATCTCATGACTTAGTAGAAATAATACCAGTGTTGCACTCAATACAACAGAGCCTGAATACATTACAACATGTTCAGCCTATATTGAGGCAGTATGGATTCACAAATTATTGACATGATTATTTGATACTAAAATGATGCAACTAATATTTATTGTGACAACCAGAGTTGTATCAAGTTAACAGAGAACTCAGTGTTGGATAATAAGTCAAAGCACATAGAAATAAAGTATCATTACATTTGGGATATGGTTCAAAGAAGAGTGATAAAGCTCCATTCTGTTCCTACAGAGGAACAAGTTGCAGATATGTTAACTAATCATGTCTCGTGTGAAGTTTGAATAAGTTAGAGACAAACTTGTTGTAGTCCGAAAGGACCTCCCTATAAAGAGGGAGTGATGATAAGATTGTTATTGATGATGAGATGGAAACTCGATACATATGTGATAAAGTGCCTATAAATAACGTTGCGGTTTGGCATTCATTTGCAAACGTTGTGGTCCTCCATTCATTTCCAGATGTTGTGGTTTGACATTCATTTGCAGATGTTGTGGTCCTGCATTCATTTGTGGACATTGTGGTATGGCATTCATTTGAAGACATTGTGTTCATGTATTCATTTGCAGACGTTGTGGTCTTGCATTCATTTTTTGGATGTTGTGGCCCTGCATTCATTTCCAGATGTTGTGATCTAGCATTCATTTGTAGAAGCTGTGGCCATGCACTCATTTGTGGAATTTGAGGTCATGCATTCATTTGTGGACGTTCTGGTCTTGCAATCATTTGTGGACATTGTGGTCCTACATTCATTTGCAGACTTTGTGGTGTTGCATTCATTTGTGGGCATTGTGGTCCTGCATTCATTTGCAGATGATGATATTCTAGCATATTTTGATGTTGTGGGTGATTTCTCATTAAGTTGCGATGTTCTGTTTGTGTAACACTACAGGTGATGTTCAGGATGAGGATACCTATGATGAAATGTGATGCGACGAGATGTGATACTCGTGATGATGCAACGATATGTGATACTCATGATGATGCAATGAGATATGATGCGTGTGATGATGCGACGAGATGCGATACTCGTGATGATGCGATGAGATGTGATTCTCATGATGATGCGATGATATGTGATAATCGTTATGATGAGATGAGATGTGATGCTAATGATGATGCGATGAGATGTGATACTCATGATGATACATCAAGATGTGATACCTGTGATGATGCAATGAGATGTGATGCTCGTGACGATGCAATGTGATGTGATGAGATGTGATTGTTATGATGATGTGACGATATGCGACGAGATGTAATGCTTATTATGATGTGTCAAGATATGATGTTCGTATGTATGTGTTCTTGACATGATGATCAAGATGTGATGCTCCATGATGGTGATATTCCATGGATAATGAAAATGTTGATATAGTTGTGAAAACTTCCTATGACGTATAGAATTACCAATCATTTTTACAGATGTATTGTTGTGTTATAGAATACCTTCCTTGTTAAGAGGGAGTGTCAAAGAAATGTAACTGTGGACGATATTCTATTTTGTATTATTATTGTTATTAACCCTTCTAAGGATGATGTTCCTCCCATTAGGGATGTCATTAATGTAATTGGTCATGTAAAGTATTGAGGTAAAACCTCCATTGTAAATAAGGTTCAGTAGTACCCACAAAAGTAATATTAAAATGTAATTTTGAGTCTCCTAAGGCAAGTTAGCCTTGATTGAGAAGAGAAGTCGACCCTATTGGGAGGAGAACTAAATGCTATTTTGTTACCTAAGATACATAATGATGAAAAATAAAAAATAAGGAATCTAAACAAGACATGCCTAAAATCGCACCTTACAAACATAAGGGCGGGAAGCTGAAATTTCCCAACCATAAACCTGAAACTTCCAGTGAAGAGTCAGTTAAACATCACTCAAGAAAACAACAAGAGTTAAGAAAAAGTAGTGATGTTAACAAAAGGAAAAATAAATACAGACCCTAAGAGAAAATATATGGGGAGTTTAAGAAAATTAAACCACCAATGTTTAATGGGGAAATTGAGAAAGGAAAAGAGGTGGAAGCCTGGTTGTCTAGAATGAAAACATATTTCCAAATATATAGCTACACTAATGAATTAAAGGCTAAAATGACCATCTATAATCTGACTGGAAAGGAATATATATGGTGGAAGGATATAAAGAAGGTAAAGGGGATAAAAGAAAGATATGTAAATTAGAAAACATTTAGAAGACCTTTTAAGAGAAATTACCTATCAGAACAATATTATGAAGAAAAGGCCAAAGAATTTTATGAATTAAGGCTAGGAGCCATGACTATGAAGGAACCCTGCAGTATGTTTCTAAGCATGTTTCGTTACGTTCCTTATATTATTGATGAAAAACCCAAAATACAACGGTTTCTCAGTGTTTTCCTATCATGTTCAAAGAACAGATTGAGTATGCCAATCCAAAGATGCTAGAGAAACGATGAGAAAGGAAAACTTATGTTGTGACCAAAATAAAAATAAAAGGGAAAATGTACCAACTTGGAAGAATAAAAGGCCAAATAATTTTGATCCAAGAAAGAAGTAGAATAAGTTCCACAAAATTTTACAGTAAAAGAACCTCCTACTGTTCTTAGAAAGAAACCAACACAAAAAGGACCCTTAAAATGTTGGGAGTGTGGAGGACCACACTACTTTAAATACTGCCCAGTAAGTAAAAGTAATTTTAATGTTCATTCTATTCAAGGAGCAGTTATAGTTGGGGACATGGCAAGGAGCATGCCCAGAATTTGCGCTGCATTTGAAAACCGACAAGTAGATCACCAGAATTCTATGGTTGATATTGAAGGTATGATAAATAGTCAACATATCTCTATTTTAATTGATCTAGATGCAATCCCGAGTTATATATCACCTAGAATAGTTGGATTATGTAAATTAGTATCAGAAATGTTTGATAAGTCGTGGCTAGTACAATTAGCCACCGGTACAAAACATAAAGTTACTAGCCTTATTAAGAATTGTAAATTTATGATGAATTATTTCATTACGCATGTTAATGTAAATATTCTTCCTTTAGGTTCCTATGATTTGTTAATAAGAATGGATTGGCTAAAAGAACATAAATTAGTGTTAAACTGTTTTGACAAAACCTTTACATGCGCTAACGATAATGGAAACAATATAAAAGTAAAAGGGATCCCTTGGAAGGCTACAATCAAATAAATATTTCTGTTGCAAATGAAAATATTAGTAAAAGAAGGATGTAAAGTGGTTGCTTTCTATATAATGAATGATAATGAAAATGACAATAAACTGAAACTAGAAGACATACCAGTCTTGAAGGAGTTTGAAGACATATTTTTGGAACAAGTCCTTGGACTTCCTCCGAAAAGAGACATTGATTACATGATTGATTTGATACCACCAGTACATGTGGAAATTTTTCCCATGGAAAATCGTTGCAATTGCAACACTTATGTGTTGCTATAGCAACAAACATGACCCCTTCTTTTCATGGGAAAACTTTCGTCACTATAGAAATGATTTTCACACTTCGTCGCTCTTGCGATGAATAGCTCATGTCGTTATTGCGATGAATACCAGGCTTCTATTGGGACACATGTTCATCGCTCTTGCGACGAATTAATGGTTTCTATTGCGATGAACTGTCATCACTATTGCGACAAAAAATTAGCGATGAACCACCTTAGTGCGTCCGTATAGCAATGGAAACAACAAAAAAATTGCAATGAAAACATCAAAAAGTGGCGATGAAAGGTCGTCACAATAGAGATGAACATACCAAAAAGTAGCGACGAAAACACCAAAAACTACCAAACTGGTTGCGACAAAATCCCATCGCTAGAGCGACGCACATACAATATGTTTTCGATGAAAAAACCAACATGTTTGCGACGAATATTCCAAGATGTTGTGATGACAAGACATTTCTATACCAATGAAAGAACAACATGTTTACAATAAATATTTCAAAGATTTGCAATGAAATCCTGTTGCTATAGCGACGCAAATACATAGCAAGTTTCGTCGCTAGTATAGCAAGTTCGTTGGAACTTGGTATGTATTTGCGTCGCTATAGCGACAAAGGTGTCTATTTAAAAAAAATGTTGGATAGGGGTTAGGATTGGCTAGAAGTATTTGCTATACCCTACAGGACCATCTTCATTATTGGCTCAGCACTAAAATTAAGACACATATTTATTTACACCAGCCACTACATGACGATCTCATGGCATTCTATCAAACTATAACTCATGACAACTACAATAAAAATACATAGTAGAATATCAGTTGATAAAAAGTGAATAGACAAATCAAAGGAAGGTTTAAGTGGATTATAACATTCAAAGGATTGACCATGGCTACACCACTTTGCAAATGAGATTTCCCATCACACCAATGAATTCTCAAGAGGGACTCCCCTTCCCTCAAGGATTTCTGGGATAACATTGTGTCATTAAGAAATTGTGATAGAATAGAAAAAAATCCTCTACAATATGATTGAATAATAGAAAAAAACACTAAGTGTCACCTTGTAATTGTATGCAACATACACAAGAAGAAGGATCACCCTCTTATTCAATGCATCAAAAACTCGGACTTTTGTAGCTACTATGAGCACTATGATCCCTTGGACATGGAATAAAAGGAAAAACAACTAAAATGAAGAGAGGGATTTTGATCTCAAAAATATTGTGAGGACTATATTTCCTCATCTATCTTCCCAATTTCTTACACATAATATTTTGTAGACCTATCTCATATGTCATATGCCCAGATATTCATCCAAAGCTACTTATATTGCTTGGCTGAGAGACTGACCTACAAGATGAGTCAAAGAATGTTTTGGAAACGTCTAGTTCTTTAAAATTTTCCCATATGGGGTTATGTCAGGGAATAAGGAAGTCAGCACTACTTCATTGGTTGGAGGAAGAAAAACCTTTAACAACCATGACATAGGATTGCTCAGCTATGTTTGTTGTCCACGGTATGAATATTGGTGTCTAGCATTAGAGTTTGACCCTCAGAGAGACATCTCAGCTATATTAGGCAGTGAGAAGTGAAAATTCATGATCAGATTATCTTGAGGATGTGTATACTGTACATTTTCATTTAGATTGAGTCAATAATATAGATAGAACTGTGTGTTTTCTTAGAGAATATTGTAGTAACTTTTATGTGCCACTTGGACTATCATAATTGATGACATATGAACAAACTTATACTGCAAGATCACTATGTCTATACAGTAAAGGAATAAGGTCTAGATGAAGCATCAGATGGATGCAACTTGGTCTAGAGTCTCCAACGTCAAAGCTAAACATTAAAGATCTCATATTTCATCATCAAGTAAATTGTTTACAAAATTTAGAGTTTAGGACTCTGGATTTGTGCAACTTGGTTAGATTAAGATTCTAGTTATTAGGCTTAAAACTGGTAGCACCCCAATTTTATTTTAATTTCATATGAATATCAATATGGTAAGGTGGTTGATTTTGAAGCTTAATAAAATAGTTTTGAAGATATTTCTTTGATAAAAAAAGATAATCCATCGATAGCCAGAGGGACAATGAGAATCCCCACATTCAAATTTTACATGCATTGTTAGTTTTAGGTATTAACTTATTGACCTTGACCAAGATATGTATCTCTCTATTGTAATGTGTTGAACATGCACATTAACCCCTAGTAATGGGCCATTGCTTTATATGTGACAAGAAGAGGCTCTTGCTTACAAAGTTGAGGCTTGGTTTCATAAATTTGGTCTTCACAAAGACGAGCAACCTAATGTTGCACCTAGAAATCCCACTTTGCTTATCAGCCTGCATGGGAATTTCACATTTCCTTTCAACCTCCCAGAAATCCTGACTTGAGTCACCTTGGTCATTTGTTTTCCATACCTTGAGAAACCAGTGCCTTTATGCTTTGTACACAGAGCACCGACAGTGCTCCTCACAGTGGACCCATAAGCACCATTGTTCTCCTTCTTTGACAAAAACCCTAGGTAGGCGCCTTTGTCATTTCTACCAAGAGCGTCGATGGTCAAAAGATGAGAAAAAAAGAAGGTTTTGGAAGCTTCCATGCAGAAGCCTCCATGGAGTTAGTTCCTACACACTTGGGAGAGGTGGCATTCACCTCCCTCACCTGTAGGGATCTCATTCCATCCATTTTCCAAGTCATCTCATGAGTTATAGGCCTATAAATGAAGCCTTCATGATGAGAGTAAAGGAGGCCAGAAAAAGCACCCTTATATTGTTAGTTTGGAATCTGAATCAGAGGCAAAGTGGAGTAGGCTTATGATTAGAGAGATCTTCATAGCTATAGAGGATTATAGACATTCTTGTAGAGATCAAAGCCATCAACATCAAGGATTTTTTGTTGTACTTATTTCTCTTTCATAATTAATACAAAGACATTCCCCTTTCCTACATTTGATGTATTTATTTTAATTAGATAGTATCAGATTCCTTGATCAATGATATGAATAACCAATTTATCATGATGCTCTCATCTTGTTTGTTTGTCTTCTGTGTTGCAGGTACTGAACCATTGCAAGGACTTTTGGAGAGAAGACAAAGAGATACAAGGTTGAGGTATATTGTATTTCATGTCAGTTAATTTGATTGTTTAAGGGAAGGATATGTTGTTGTGTCTATTTGTTCTATATTTGTGATTTACATTTGCAGAGGAACAAACAGTGTTTGAACTGATTGAGAATTCCTGATAATGAAACTGGCGACTTTGCTGGGGAAATCTTAATTTGGTCAGATATGGGAAAGATCCAGTCATATATACAAAATTTGGTAACAATTCCATTTATAGAGGTTATTTTCTCTCTTTTTGGTTATTACAGCTAACAAGGTAAGACATCTATCTTACGTTTCTGATTATTGCCTCTTTTCTAAGTAATTCTTACCCTTTTCAGTCCAACTTAGCCTTTTCTGGTTTCTTCTGCAAGCCTATAGCCTTTTCGTCTATTGTTCGAGCAACACCTTTCTCTTTGGCTGACAGAGCACCAACCCTCCCAAGGTGCTTTTTCCGTCTCTGTCCAGCACGTTGAGAATGCCTTCTTCCTCAACTTACAGAGTGCCGATAGTGCTTGTGTGTAGAAGGTTAAAAGCATCATTTTAGCCTACGAAGCTCTGGTACAGTGCTCCTCAACACACCGAGGTAGGCCTTTAAACTGTTGGTTTAAGAAATTTTCCTTTCAAAATTTTAATATGTATTTTTCTCTGAATATTTTTAGTCTGGTTTGTTTGTACACTTGCTGTCTAAGTTTGCTGGTCTTTGTGAATCTGATTCTCTATTTGAGCTCAGATCCAAAAAACTTTATCTTCTTCATTGTCATAAACAAAAGTGGAAAAATAGTTCAGTTTTGGTTTTTTAGTGAAGTATCTAAAAAAATTTCTTTTGAAAAAGAAAACTTATAGCCTCTTCCTAGAATATTAGTTTCTTTTAAAAAATGCTTTGTGTGCCTCATATTTTCTAGAAAAATACAAAAAGAATCATCTTATTTTCCTGCTGGTTATGCTTAAGAAATTTTCATTTTCATTTGCATGAGTGAGTTAGAAGAATAGGTCTTTTTGACATTGTAGCAAAACTTAATTTTGCATGCACATTAGAGGCTTAGTTTTCTTTTTCGCATTTCAGAGACTTTTTAAAAAAGATTTGTGTTCGAAAGAATTCTCTTTTGCATCTCTTGATTAAGATATTGTTGTGACTGCAGAAAGTGGCATTTTTTTTGGTATGTTTTTGAAAGAAAGAAAAGGTCTCTTCCTTACCCTAATTAGGTCTCATCGAAGTCAAAGAAGTGTTTTTACATATAGATTTAATTGCATTATTGGAGGAAACACCTCACAAACATTCACCTAATCATCTAGATAAAATTAATGGTAGATTTAGGTTTAAAAATTGTATAGAAATTTCAGTGATAGGTTAGTGACGTGTTCAAGCGTCGTAAAATGTAGGAGCTATCGTTATTTGTCCACACTACAACCTGGGACTCACGCGGTTCTTCCATGTACTGTAGTTATATCGAACAAACTTTCACGTAACCTTGAGGTATATAGAAAGGTACTTCACGTACTCGATTGTATATAGGAAGGCCCCTTGTGAACGGTTGTGCATTAGACAACACTACTACCAATTTGAGCTCCCATGTACCTTGCATATGTCGGGATACCCTACTAGGATACCTTGTCCATCTGAGAAAAAACCTTTGGCCATCTTGTGTGGACAAATACACCGAAAACAACATTCGGGGAGATTACTACACATGTACCCTTGTGGTATATCGCAAGTTTCACCTACTTGAAAATCTTGGTGAGAGACTGACTATTCTGAACCCGTCCTATCACTTAAGAATGCTTGTGACCTTTAGCTCTATGTAGGTTTGTTTGTGTCATTTTTCCTCCTTTTTGACCTAGATTAGAAGACTTTCAGCCACTACCATTGCGGAGCAACTTGCATGGTGTCAATCCTGCAGATTGCAGGGTTTACCTCCTGACTCTCCTCTAGCCATGGAAGGAAAAGAAGAGGTAACCATGGAATGACTAGCTTCGGCTGAAGCTCGTATGGAAACCACTCCAGCTATTGAACCTAGAGAAGAGTTCTTGGTTTATGACAACCCTTTGGTCCAGCTAACTTCTGAATCTAATGCATCCTTCCACTTTCCAATAGAGGGTTGACCTGGCTCATCCAACTGGATTGGAAATAATCCTCCTGATAAAACTACAGGGGCAAAATATGGCCCAAATGATCCTTTCTGGAGAACATCCCTAGGACAAACTATTGGTGGATATGGAATTTCTACCACTGAATTGGAGCCTAAGATACTTACTCTGTTAATAACAAGATTTCAAAATACTTCGTCAAACAAAGACTTTTCCTGAGAATATTTTGAGCATATGCCCAAGAAGCATGCACAAGCCGAAGAAATTAAAAAGAGAGTTACTTCTCCTTAACCCAACCCTTTAAGAACTACCCCACCTGGATCGTGCCCTTTCATCACCACATGTAGCTCAACTTCCAAAATTACCAACTCAAAATTTGGTTACGCAAAACCTGGTTTCCACCCCATCTCTTGGTCATAATCCAATATAGACACCTTCTCCCAGTTAGAATTCCCCATATATTCCAAACTCTCCAAAAACTTCAGCACCTGGGGTGAACCCCCAGTTCAAACTTAATTGCCTACTGGAGGGACTATTTCTAGCATGGGGAAAAACTTACCTACTGGACCACCAACAACAAACTACCCTCCTCCCAGTTCCACTATGGTTGTTCCTCCTTCCGGTCAGGGAGGGCCCTCATGGGTCCCACCTAATGTTACTCTTCTTTCTTGGGGACACACATACCCTGGGAACTAACCCCCCCCTGGCCTCAATTATCTTAGTAACCTATTCCCTCGGGGGGACTTATATCAAAGTTCCCTACCCAGGAAATGCCTTTGTACCATGGGGACAACTGAATTTCTCCAATGTTCCATCATATGGAGGAGCTTATGTCCCTACTACGGGAGGATATGGACCTCCACCTAGAGGACCCCCACCCAAAGGACCTCCTAGAGGACCTGGAGGACCTACAAGACCTAGAGGACCTAGTGGACCTGGTGGGTTTGGTGGATCCAACGGACCACCACCTGGTGGATTTGGTGGATCCGGTGAACCACCACCTAGTGGACCTAGTGGATCCAATGGATCTGGTGGTCCTCCATCTGGTGGACCTAGTGGATCCAATGGATCTGGTGGACCTCCACCTGGTGGACCTGGTGGATCCGATGGATCTGGTGGACCTGGAGGACCCGACGGACCCGGAGGATCTAGAGGATTTGGAGGACCACCTCCTTCAAGTAATCCTTCATCTAGGGGACCTACGAATAACCAACAACCTAATCAACAAGCCTCAAGGTCATCATCCATACCTTTTTATCAATTTGCTTACATTTCTACTGGTCAGCAAACGCCATATCAATACTACCAGTACCTGCAACCCAATCAACAATTTCCATTTTTTGCAACATTAGATTTGCCATATTTGTCTAGATTGATCAATGACCCAATTCATCATGACCCCTCTTGGCTTGCTATTTCGGTTAAATTACCTTTCGATATACCCAAATTTGATGGTAAACTTGGTGAAGATCCTAAGAACCATGTGATGACTTTTCATCTATGTTGTTCCTCCAATTCTTTGATGGATGGTTCGATTCGACTTCGACTATTACAAAGAAATCTCATAGGCATTGCTACCAAATGGTATATAGAGCTACCACAGCACTCTTTTTGGGATTTTAATGCTCTAGCTATGGATTTCTTAATGCACTTTTAGTTACCCATCTGGTACGAAACAGGTATAGACCTGTTGGCCTTGCTTTGATAGCCCACATCAACCCACATCTCTGATCATATCCATGAATGGAGAAGAAGACACAGGTTAATCAAGGCCCCCATTCTTGATCAATTACTGGTTGATTGGTTTACAAAGTCTTTACTTCCACCCATTTCTAGATATTTTTCCATGCGAGGTGTTGTTACCGAGGAGCAGGCTATTAGCCATGCTCAGTACCTCGATTTGGTTTATTCCCAATAAGGCACTTTGTATGATTTGATCCCTCATGCTCCTTGGCCCACAACTGATCCATCAAGATCCACAATTGAACCACTTGCTAATGGCAAACTTAGTTCAGTTCAGACACAAACGACGGAAAAATATTCTAAGAAGCAAAATCAAACCGCCTCACAAACAAGTCCACCTTCCAAAACTGCACCCTCTCCTATTGTTTCTACTAAATTAAATGCGGTTCAAACTGTAGAAGCTTTCGATGGAAAGAAAAAAGGGAAAAATAAATCGAAAAAATATGATTACCAACAAGAGGGTAATAAACCACAAAATTCAGATGCTGATTCAAAGAATAAAAAAAAGGTAAAATAGCTTTGTTTAATCTATGGGGGGAATCATTTCACTAAGGAATGTCCTTTTCGCAAGGAAGTTAATAAATTTTTGAAAACCTCACTCACCCCTACAGTTCTTAAAGTTCTTTTACCCACCCAACAACAATTAGTTGATCATCAATCCTTGCATGGGTCATATTCATCTACTGATTAAGTTAGAATGATGTCCAGCGAAACGGTTAACTTAAACACAAGATCACATAATTATGACCCTCCTCCAGAAAATAAATCTAATGAAGTTCAAGCTAAAAAACCTTTAGCTTCCACACCTCCTCCTAGTAACAGTCTTCACATTGAAAAACCTATTCCAGAAGTAATTTTCCACCCACCAAAGGGTACTCTACGTAAGTCCACAACCAATCCTAACGCTCATGCCCCCAATATTATAATATTGTAAAATATTTTGCTCAAGCACCTTACGCTATGTCAGATTTGGAGGTACTTCAAACCTACCCTACCCAACGGAAAAACTTGCTTACTGCTCTTGGAGCCATGGATCCTGAGAACAGTAACATCATCACTTTCAAACTCGATGATTTTAAGACAATACTCTCACATCAATTAGCTTTCCATATAGCTACCAAAATTTCCGGAAAGACTATCCATCATACCATTTTGGATGAGGGTGCCTCTACATCAGTCATGTCTTTATCTTGTTGGAGAGCCATTGGTTCTCAGAAAATCAACCGTTCACCTATCACCCTCAAGGATTTTGATGGTCGCGGATTTCAACCCTATGGATTACTACCTGGCATACATGTTGAACTAGGGGGCAAGTCAATCTCCATTCACATTGAAGTTGTCGATTCTCCTTTGGATTACAACTTACTCCTAGGTCATAACTGGTTTTATTCTATGCAAGTTGTAGCATCGACCATTTTTCATATCGTGTTGTTCCCATTCCGAGGAAATATTGTCAGTGTTGATCAGTTAGATTTCATTGCACCTAGTGCCATTACAAATGATGCAAATAGCGTTCCACTCCTGAATACCCCACAGTATAAGGACATCGAAGCAGGCCTTATTAAAGAATTTTCATTAATGGGAGTCTTTCCCTTATCAAATCCTCCTTCTGCTTCGCAAACTGCATCTATAAAATGATTTCTACCTCTCATATAGACAAAGGAAAATAAATTGCTGATGAATCAACATCCTTTTCCCCTTTTGAATAAATTTACAATGCAATCCAAGCCACCAGTGACCCCACCATCAATGACCATTTTTTAGTGGCCTCATACCATTATCACATGCCATACTAGCTAGAACCCCCCCCCATCTCTAGATTATCTTTCACATACACTTTCTATAGATGAATCCATTATGTAAGTCATGTCAATAGATGAGATGCCCTAAAAAGACCATCATCATCGATCTTCTTTCCTTCCTCCTTGCCATATGGTAGAAGAATACTTTTCCCTAGCTGTTTCATCTCATATAATCATGAATCCTCAGTCTCCCATCCTCACGCGAGGTGTCAAGTCTGAAGGAAATCTATGTAATATTACAAAAACCATGCCCGTGGACATATCAGTCAAACCAGGCATTTCAGAGAACATTTACATAAGTCAGAACTCCTCACCTGAAGAGGTTCAATCATACACGGCCCTATTCAAGGAGTTTAGGGATGTCTTCGCATGGACATATGAATAAAATCCAGGGATTGATCCCTCTATTGTTTTCCATGAGATAAAAACTTACTCTGATGCCAAGCCAGTCCACCAGAAACTATGATAGATCCATCCGCGAAAAGCAGCTGCCATTAAGGAAGAAGTTGAGAAACTTCTGAAGGATGGTTTCATTTACCCCGTATCGTTAACTGAATGGGTGTCCAACATAGTTCCTGTGAACAAAAAACATGGCACTATTAGGGTTTGCATCGAATTTAGGGATTTAAATAGAGCTTGTCCAAAAGAAAACTTTACCACTCCCTATATCGATCAGATAATCGACAACTGTGTCGGAAGCATTATTTTTTCCTTTATGGATGGCTTCTCCAGCTACAATCAGATTGAGGTCCTTCTGTCAAACCAACACAAGACAACATTTATTTTCCCTTGGGGGACTTTTTCTTATCGTAAACTACCTTTCGGTTTAAAGAACGCTAGCGTGACATTCCAACACGCTATGTCATATGCTTTTCATGAAATTAAACATGTTGTGGCACCTTATCTTGATGACCTGCCTAGTCATTCCAAGCAGCAGGACATCCATGTCGATCATCTAAGAGCCATTTTTCTTCGATGTCGTCATTTTAATATTCATCTAAATCCCCATAAATGCGTTTTTTTGTGTAGAATCTAGCTGACTTCTTGGATTTATTGTTTCTAAAGATGGCATCCGTATCGATCCTTTGAAAATTGAAGGTATCTTAGCCCTACCTTCTTCCATGAACATAACTGAACTCCAAAGTTTGCAAGAGAAGACAAACTTTCTACGTCGTTTCGTCTGCAATTACATAGAAAGGACACACCGTTTCATGAGGTTGCTAAAAAAAGATACCCCTTTCGTCTGGGATGATTTCGTGCAATGCACGTTGATAATCTTAAACATTCACTTACCCATGCACCAGTGTTGCAACCACCTAATTATGCTAAGGACTTTTCCTTATATGTGGCTGCATTCTTGTCTACCATTGGCATGGTCCTTGTTCAAACAAATGAATACGACCAGGAACATGTGATTTATTATGCCAGTAAGAGTCTTCTAGAATCTAAAACTTGATATTCACATGTGGAGAAACTTGCTCTGGCCTCGATCATCGCAGTACATAAGTTTCATCATTATATTTTTCTATGCACCACCACTATTTACCTAGATTCCAACCCCATGTACTGCGTTCTTACACGTTAAGTGCTTGGGGGAAAATACTCATGTTGGATTGTGATTCTCCAAGAATTTGAGTTAGAATTTTCCAAAAGCACTTCTAAGAAGTCTCTTATTTTTGCAGAGCTTATATGTGACCTTCCCCGTACTACAGAGGATATAGAGCCCTTCGATTTATTTCCCGATAAATCGTTGTTTCTCATTAGTATGAATGATCCATGGTATGGAGACATCATTTTGTATCTCCAGACCTTACGATATCAACCCATTGCTTCTCGAGATGAATGTTGTCGTGTTCGCCACCAGGCCAAAATTTATCTTATCCTAATTGATACTCTCTACCAACATGGTGTTGATTCCATATTAAGATGTTTCCTTACATATGAGGAGGCTAAGGTCATTCTAAATGAGCGCCATGCTGGAACTTATGGCGTTCATCTATCTGGGTTGGCTACTGCCCAGAAAATCTTACGTGCAGGGTATTTCTAGCCCTCTATTTTCAAATATTGCATTGAAACAGTCAATAAATTCCCACCATGTCAAATGTTCACTTCAAAAAAACACACCCATCTAGCTCCACTCCATCCCATTGTAGCAGTTGGCCCCTTTGCAAAATGGGGCATAGACTTCATGCACTGTAGACCTACCTCAGCTAGGGGGCATGGCTACATTATTCTGGCTGTGGACTATTTTACAAAATGGGTTGAGTCTATGCCCACATATGCCGAAGACAGCAAGACTCCCATATCATTTCAACCATATCATTTCTAGATTCGAGATTCTTACGGCCATCGTGACTGACCATGGATCATATTTTCAAAACAAAATGATGGCTGAGATCAGTGAAAAATTAGGGTTTCGTCATGATAACTCTACACCTTACTATCCTCAGGCCAATGGCCAGGTTGAATCTATAAACAAAGTATTAAAAATGATGCTTTAGCGGATGGTTGGGCAAGCCAACTCAAACTGGCATTTGCAACTTTTCTTGGCACTCTAGGCCTATAGGACTACTGTCAAAACTTCCATAGGCTTTACACCTTTCCAACTAGTATACGGGCTGGAATCAACTCTCCTGCTAGAGTGTGAGATCCCTTCTTTAAAACTTGCTGTGGAAATATTTCCCAACACTACTATAGACAAATAAATATTTTCATATCTAAACAAACTTGATGAAACTAGAAGCGATGATGCCTTAGCTAATGAGGCACATAAGCAAACAATGAAAGTTCAATATGACATGACTGTTCAACCCCATTCCTTCAATGAAGGAGAACTGGTCTTAACTTATGACCAAAACAATGACAATATGGGGGCAGACAAATTTGAGTCTATGTGGCATGGGCCTTATATTGTCAGTCGTGTTTTAGAGAAAGGAGCATATGAGTTGGTTGATTATGACGTGATACATTTGGGAGAACCCCGAAATGGGCTCCACCTTAAAAGATACCATGCTTAGGTCATATAGCATAGGGTGTTTGTAAATATTGTTTATATTTTAATGTGTGTCTTAGCTTTGAGAGCTGTGTCTTTTGTGTGATTTAAAATGTGTTTTACATAAAACCCTACTTATGTATGTCTTTTGTCTGATGGATAGATGACTTCTTTCACTGGTTTTGTTGATGGTGCTAATCGATATACACTTAACCTTGCATCAGCAGCTTGGGTTCTGTACTCTCCTGCAAGTGAGCTGGTGAGTTCAGGGGGTGTTCTTTTAGATCCCTCCATCAACAATTTGGCGGAATGCCAAGCCGTGATTGGATTTTTGACAGAATCCCTAGCTAATGATGTAAGGGAAATTAGGGTTTACCTAGACTCTGAACTAGTTGTTCAACAACTTAATCGAGTCTACACCATCTGAAATCCCATTCTTCTTCGTACTTGATGAAGAGTTAGGTTGTTAGAGAGGTCTTTTGAGAAAGTTACATATCAACACATTCTGAGACATTTAAATGCTATGACAGATTCCCTAGCCAATTACGTCTTAGATTGGCATATTGCTCATAATTAAAAGTCCATTTGAAATATAGAAATCATACATGTAAATTCATAAGTAGATAATCATTTCACACATCACATTTGTCGCACACAAAACTATAAATATAAAATTTTGTCATATATAAAAAACTGTAGCACCGAGATACAAAATTGGGTTGAAGCATCTTTAGCTTTCAGTGCCCTCAAAGTTCAGGACTGTAAAAAGTCGGAATACACATATAAATAGGGAAAACTATGAAGCTTCAAAGATTTCAGTAGTACATATACAAAAATTGAGGATCAAAGCATACTAATCCTCATGATGCTCATGATAGCAAGCGATGGCTTGGGCCACTCTATGGAGTAGCCTAGAAAATCATCCAAAAACACCTGCAGTATGGTGATGATAACGCCTAGGTACCTCATCAGTAATCATATCGGGGATACCCACAGTCAAACATTCTAGGTTCTCCTCGATATATCTGAGCTCTTCATCAGCTTTGGAGCAATATACCATCATGTCTCTAGTACTGACTCGCCTAACAATAGGTGACATCCCTACTAGATGTACAGATCCAATGTCTACAGGGAAACATTTTCACTTATCTCGGTACTATAAAATAAAAATGAAATAAAATACAAAAACTAAAAACACAAGTTGATAATCTCTTTCCTTACCTTGGTCATCCCATACTTCTCCCTTAGGTAAGACAAGCTCTGGGTCATCACGGAAATCTGCCCCCTCATCGATATAATCCTCAACCATGAGTAACTAGTTTCTCAACCAGTGAAAGAAGCCAGATCCATAACTGACCTTGGGTCCTCCACCACCAAGGTGAGGCATGGGTGTAACCCATGCAATCACACTGGGATCCTCAGTCTCAAGCCTGGTAATAGTCACCTGTGGTCTTAGATGAGGCACCCACTGTAAGATAAAAGACACTATCACCACTATGTAGCCAAACTGCTTCAATGTTCCTCTCTTGCATTTGTTTAACTGATTTTTCAGACATAACAGTATGCCCTCACACCAGTTGAAGATGGTGAGCTCCATACACTGCAAAGTATATATCATATGTGATCTAGTAGTAAGGTGGGATGACCTAGTTCCCGCCACCTTGCCAATAGTGTATACTACTGTTCTCAAAGGGAGATCTACTATGGAATTGATTCGTAGCTTCCCGGATTGAGACTCTGTACCTAGTGCACAGTATTGGTCAATAATATCATCCAAGGAGGTCTCTCCTCCTCGTTCCCTAGATAGAAATACTGGGATTTTTCCCATGGACAATCCAGTCAAAAAATAGATATCCTCAACCTCTATGGGTAAGATATGGATCCCCACCACAAAATGTTGTTGATCAGGAACCCTCATCCCTATTATATACTCTAGCAATCGGATGTGTGCTTTCATACTGGGTAACTGAAAGTATTTCAGAAGGCCACAGTTTCGTAGAGCCTCAATAGTGGATGGACCATTGGTAGCCTGGTTGTCTGGAACTTCATGTTCCCTTTCCTTCCAAATCACCATGATGCACCTGTAAACACACAAAATTCATCATTAGAAATCACATCATGGTTGAAAAGAGGAAATAATTTGAATAATAAATTGTAAAGCGAGATAAAAAGCATAAAATTGATTTTTTATGGATTAGGGTTTTTTGTTCTCTTCATAAGGGAGCAGTGGCACTACTAGTCTTTTCCCATAGAGAACTGATGACGCTGCCATATTTGGATCGTAAGGCGCTGATGGCCTGTCAGCAGTGGACAAAGCGCCTACGGCACGCCTGTCCTAGCCTAACAGAGCGTCATCGCGTGCTCTGCCCGACGGCTAAAAACCCCTACGTCCAAAATATTTGGTTTTCAATTGGTAAAATACCTCTTCTAAGATGGTAAAATTCCTCTTATCCATTTCAAGTTAATCATATACCCTAAATCTTGAATTTAAGTCAACTTAAATCATTTTAGGAACATGAATTAAACCATGGAAGAAGAAATAAAATGACATTTCTTGAACATAAAAGAGAAAAGATCAAAACATTTACCTCTTCCACGGAGAATGAAGGACCAACGAGTGAGGAACCCTTGCAAAAACACCGGTGGAAACTCTTGCTATCAATCCAACTACCAAAACTGTCAATGGAAAAAAGAAAATGGTAAATATTTCTTACCTACTCTTTCTATTTATAAAATATTTGGAGTTTTCAAAAATTCATTATAATTTATTTATTTTGAAATCCAAATTATTTCATTGAAAGTGGGTTTTTACTTTTTACTTTATATAGTTTTGGTAGAATGGCTTTTAATGGTTTTTTTTTGAGATTTTTCAGATCAACATTGGGTTTTGGCTGCGATGTAAGTTATTTTAGTCTTTTTTGAGCTTAGAGCAAAAATGAAAAAGTACCGAGCGTTGTTATACACTTTTTACTTGCTCGTTAAAATTCCAATAGAAAGGTGTCGAGTCTACTTTTCACTTTTTCAGACTCACCAAAAGTGGTTTATGAAAAACAGACCTAGTTAGGGAGCTATATTTAAGCTCTTTTCAGTCTCCTCAAAACACAAAAATATTTCCAAGTGAACTTGTTATGTTCACGCTTGTAAAAGAAACAGAACGATCGACTAGTTAGGGCTAGGTTATCTCTTTTTTAGACTGACTAGCCTTATTTACGAAAAAGAACCTTTTGGATTTTTCTTAGTCATTTCAGACTCTCTAAATATGAAACGACAAATGAGTTTTCTTACATTGGACTCGTAAAACTAAACAATGAAAGACCCTATTTGGGAACGAACCCCTCCTTTCTTAGGTTCGTGAAAAATATGAGAATGGACTCGTCATTTGATGAGCTTTAATGAGTGTTTGTTGCCCTCTTTGGACTTGTAAAAAGGAAAAGAGGAACTCACCTTTCGAGGTGGGAAAATTAAAGGAAAGGGGAATGGTTTTCATTTGTTTTTATGGAAGTAATATACAGTCTACCTTTGAACATGGCACCTGTCTGCATTTGCATATCTGAACAGTTGGGTTTTCATCTTGTCTCCGAGTCGATCCACTTTTGTGAATCACCTGAATCCTTTGAGTCAATTCAAATAATGCTCTATCGTATTCCTTGCACTACACTTGGTTCTATTCTCGTTCGATTCAATGTTACCAAGTCATGTGTCATGCCGCCAAATTGTTCAAAGGATGTCTCTCCCAGAAACATAACTCATTAGTAACTTTTCTTGTCCTTAAAAGTCAATCATTTCTGAGTTAGTTACATTATTTCAAATCAAATTTTGTTCCTAGTTTCATGTCACTGATGTGGGAATCATCATTTTGCTCCTATGACAATTCTATTCCTGTCGGCTTCAAATCATTATCCAGGAATTAGACCTAGAAACCTAAAGAGTACCTTGAATCCTGCATGCCTCAATGGTAGGTTTTCTCATTTTCAATAGTAGGTTTTCATCAATAACCTATAATTGGAAGATTCTATCAAGTGTTCGACCTCAACACATTTATTCCCACTTAAGGGAATGTACTAAGATACCTTGGGGATCATTAACATCAATGGTGATTTCTCTTGCACTTGTTAACAATTGACATTAATGACTGGTAATCAAGTGGTTTCTACCGTGATTCGACATCAAAAAATCTATGCACATGGTTAGAATCGTATCAATTTGGGATTGGAATGAATACCTTGAGTGGTTAGGCTTCACCATCATGATTTCCTATGCTCAGGTTGCGTTTGGAGATCATTTAAAGTCATGACACAAATCCACATTGTATGTTTGGTGGCCTTTGTTCTGTATCTTAGGTTAAGAGACATGGATCTACTTTGTATGTTCCGTAGCTATGTTCTACCTCCTATAGAAGTTATTCATGGATATATAGTGTATCATTGGTAGCCATGACATGGTGATCATCATAGATTTGTAGTGTATTGGTTCGTATCTATGATTGGTTTGGATAAAGTCAGTTAATCTTCCTGTGTTAGTTATGATTCTATCTCTCTTTGCTTCTGTATCAGATGAAAAACTTGCAAACTATTTCACCTATCACTCCATTCTAGCTTCATACTTTGGGGGCCATTCTGTTGCACCTAGAAATCCCACTTTGCTTATCAGCTTGCATGGGAATTTCACATTGCCTTTCAACCTCTCAGAAATCCTGACTTGAGTCACCTTGGTCATTTTTTTTCCATACCTTGAGAAACCGGTGCCTTTATGATTTCTACACAGAGCACCTGCAGTGCTCCTCATAGTGGACCCATAAGCGTCGTTGTCCTCCTCATTTGACAAAAAACCTAGCTCGACACCTTTGTCATTTTTACCAGGAGCGTCAATGGTCAAAATATGGGAAAAAAAGAAGGTTCTGGAAGCTTCCATGCAGAAGCCTCCATGGAGTTAGTTCCTACACACTTGGGAGAGGAGGCATTCACCTCCCTCACCTGTAGGGATCTCATTTCATCCATTTTCCAAGTCATCTCATGAGTTATAGGCCTATAAATGAAGCCTTTGTGATGAGAGTAAAGGAGGCTATAAAAAACACCCTTATGTTGTTTGTTTTAAGTCTAAATCATATGCAAATTAGAGTAGGCTTATGGTTGGAGATATCTTCATAGCTATAGAGGATTGTATACATTCTTGTAGAGATCGAAGCCATCAACATCAACGCTTTTTTGTTGTACTTCTTTCTCTTTCATAATTAATACAAAGACATTCCCCTTTCCTATATTTGATGTATTCGTTTTAATTATATATTATCAAATTCCTTGATCAATGATATGAATAACCAATTTATCATGATGCTCTCATCTTGTTTGCTTGTCTTCTAATCTGTGGTGCGGATACTGAACCATTGCAAGGAATTTTGGAGAGAAGACAAAGAGATACAAGGTTGAGGTATATTGTATTTCATGTTAGTTAATTTGATTGTTTAATGGAAGGATATGTTGTTGTTTCTTTTTGTTCTGTATTTTTTATTTACATTTGCAGATGAACAAACAGTGTCTGCACTGATTGAGAATTCATGATAATACCTAAGCCCAATGAAATTCAATGTGAAGTTCATTAACCTGATGTAAAAGTATTTTGTTAACTCAGAATTTGAGTTTTTTTTTCCTATATTAATCATCATTGAATACTATTTTAACCATCTTCAATCTCACCTCTAGGATATAGGAATCTAGGATTAAAATACAAAGAGCATTTATAAGTTTCTTTCAAACATAAATCACTGATAAGCTATCATCCACATACTATGAAGTCATTTCCATTCCAATCATTATCATGTTGCCAAAATAGATATTAAAACCAACAACAAATTTGCATGCTAACAAATGACCATCATAACGTATAACTACAGTAGTTAGGATAGAAAAATTACAGGCATGTACATGACAAATTATATGACCCTGAGTTTATCAAAGAAAATATCTTCTTCTTTTAAATACATTCCAAAGCAATCAATTGTGGGGGTACTGATTTCTACCCAACAATAGGTTGTTCTTATTGATAATTCCAATCCCATGCTAGCTACGAGGTCATCAATGAGAAGGATAAAATTTCAATTTTTCAAACCAATAAATCTTCACAAAATCAACCAAGATGCCACCAGTGGAATGTATCACTCCTTTCAGCCATCCTGGTTCTTGACCTACTTTAAATTGCTCGTTACAACAAATGAAGCCATCCTTTATCTGTTGTACAGTCTCTTAGGCATACCCTTCTTTCTTATGGGAAATATAAGTCCAAGCAACTACCTGCTTCCGGGTTTCTTTTATAGGAGTATGTCATTTTATTGGAAAAACTCTAAGACTGGGTCTAGTAAAACAAGCCAACAATTCTCAAAGGATTTAGATGGTAGTCTGACTACCTTCTAATGGTGTCGATTACCTCTCGATAATCACTCTTTCACCCATCAATGGTTCAGTGATCAGGTGGGTTGAGTTTTTTTCAAGCTCTCTCTCCCATTCAATTTTTTTCTTGAGTGCATTAATGAAATTATGGATCAGGACAGAGTTTTTCCACCATTTCTTTATTGGTACCAAAAAGGCAGGACGTAGTTACTTCTAAACGGAAGATAGGAAATTTGAATTGTTAATATTTCAATGGTTATACAAGATCTAAAAAATAATGGAGGTCCCAAACATAAAATCCAAATGGAAAAGGTCCCAAACATAAAATACAAATGGTAGCTATCCTGGATATTAACTACCACCCCCAAGAGAAAGATCTAAATGACATCCAACCTAAATATCAACTCTCTAACGAATGGAGTCCTCCCCAGGTAGAATCGATTTATCTCATTGAGGGTGCAAGAGTTTGGTCTTATGATAAACACACCCAAAGATAAAAAGTGAAAATAAAAGGAACCCAAAGGCATTGTCCATTAGCTATCACACTACTCTGCAAGGCCCAATAGATTCAAATCACTACATCAATTACTATAGAAGTGAACTAATGCTCTATATACCTTTCTTCCATATTCCAAATGACATTGGCTACTGATATGACGAAACACTAGAAAAATAGGAACAATTGAAAACTTATAAAATGCTCCTAGAATCTTGACCAAGCACCTCAAAAACATCAAACCTTGACAAATATCTATTTATAGATAAAATACATACCCAACAACCCATGTAAATTGACAAATGGAAAATCGTATCCAACTGCACACTAGCAACAACATCCAAGTGACCTTGACATACTTGGTCATTGTGACTTTAATAACAACCATAATTGAAATGCAACATCTATCCCTTTCAATTTACAGGAAAAAGCCATACAATTCATAGACTACAATGGTTCACACAACCCATTTCCATGTTCTCGCAGATGATATTTTATTTAATGTTTATCCCATTTCTCACATGTTTCTTTTGAAGTATTTTCAACAGGACTATTGCAGTATTTTCCAATTACCATGTATAAAACATAAAAAATAACATCATTATAACTAATGAAAAGAACAATAGAAATGTACAAGAAATAAAGCAGTAATAACAATACTAGTAAATTTAATAACAAGTTAACAAAGAACAATAATAAAGCTAGTCTAAAATTGTTTGGATCAGCATTATAATCAGATACGTTTAGGTTCATATCTTGTCACTAAAAGGACAAGTCACCAAAGGAACATATGACATACCTTGATAGAGAGTAGGTTAGAGTGTTGTAGGTTTAGGTTAGATACATACAGTAGAAAGCAAGATATCTCATTCACCATGTGTGAATACCCTAGTAGGATAGTAGCAGCTATATTTAGCCCAAAACATAGCTAATCAACCTTAAAAGATCGTAAATCCCTTTAGCATTAGTAACACCAAGCAATTCATATACAGAAAGTTAAGGTCAAATTAGCAATGGCCTATCTAGGAGAGGTTACAACAATCCACTTTAAGGATGAGGGAAGTCATCACAGTCCATGGCCCATCTAGGAGAGATCATACATAGTCACAATCCATTAGGATACACCTTACATAGTCACAATTAAGGTTTAGCATCCCTAGAGGGATGACGCCAAAGCTAACAGACCAAGAGTAGCCCACAAAACTGAACACAGCCTATATTTTCATCAGAAAAATGGTCTTGGATCAACCTAATATAGTCATGGGTCAGCTTCATAAAGTCGCGGCCCAGCATGGAAATAAGAGAGACACCACACATTCCATGGGTCTAATGCATAAGGTCACAACCCATCAAGAGAGACACCACACAATCCACGGGTCATATGCATAAGGTCACAACTCAACACAACTCGTGATTCGAAAAATTAGGGAGCACAAAGAAACCCTTAAACTCAGATATGGTAACCCAGGGGTGAAGTAATGAAAATCTAGCAACATACTCCTTGACACCAAATTGAAATATCTGAGCTAAGATGTATCTTCTTTGATGGATCCATAATGAAGGATAAGACTTTTTTTTATAAATTGAAAGGAATTCTAAGGAGTCTTCAAAACCAACAACAACAAGGTTAGGTCATCATATCAAAGAGGTCATGGTACCACAAACAATAAGGGTGCTATTACCAAAAGTACCATAAGTCAACTAAGGGTGAAAACAAGGTGGTAAGGCAACCCCCTTACCCGCAAGACCAAGGTGTACCATAAAGGTGGGGATCCAACCATTTTTACCTACAGGACTAATAGGACCAACCAAGGACTTTAATATTTTCTCTCTCAAGGTATATCGTCATGTGTGTTTCTTAAATATTTATCATCACTGCATAAGGAGAAGATCCAAAATAGATAATGTGCTACCAGAAAAAAAGGATACTATAAAATACTATATAAATATATAGAGAGAAAAGATAACAAGCAAAGAGGAGATGAATGGTAACATAAAACCATGCAAGTGAAAACACTCTACTCCCACTATCTGTAGTAAATACACATGAGCACAACAATATACTTTTCAAGGAATTCATAATGAAGTAGGATTCTATAATGATATCTCAACATCTTGATAACACAAAAATATAATGCATAACAATGAAATTCAAATAAACCAATCTGAATAATGCCTTTGATTAATTGCAAAAAAAAAACAATCAAAAGATAAACAGTCTAACAAAAGAATATGTCATTTTCAATCACATGTTAAGATATAATTTCAATCAAATTCAACATTAAACATATTGATATTAAATGATAGATGGTTTATTTTCTCAAATAACATAAAAACATAATTGAACCTTAAACCCCTGCCTTTTCTCCTCAGATAGTTATAGCCATCACTTATCACATCGCAAATGTTTAAAAATCAAGGGAAAAAAGGTTGTTATCATCCATGGACAATGCTCTTAAGGACAAGCATTTAATTAATAAATGAGTCTATGGTATAAAATTTCATAAGTACATTTATTAGTTTCCTATACTAGCCATTATCTCAAATATCCATAAGAAGAAGCTATGACTAAAGACATTTCATCCAATATTTACTCAATGAATGAGAAACTATGGTACAAAATGTCATAAGTACATTGATTGGCTACCTATTGCTTCCATTTTCTCAAATATGCATCACACGAAGCTATGAGTTAAGATGAACTGTTATGCTTGATCTATTATTTTTCTGCAAAAAATAGTGATCATAGGAGCAACTATACAAAAGGAAACCCTCAGAAAATCTAGTAGACCTATGATTGAAAAATGTCGTGGAAAGGTGAACTTATACAGTTTGAGCTGCGTGAAAGCATCTCAAATCAAACAAATTCTCATCATTAGAAATGTGAAGTGAAAGTAACCTCTATGATTTTTAGTTTTGAAGGAACATAAAACTCAAAGAATGGATCTTATATGTATTGTGCACAACTAAATAAGCTCTATGAGTTTCACCAGATGAAATTTTAAAATTCTCTTTACAACCTAACATTAAAATTCTATCGAAGGTGTCTATACTATATAATATAGATAGCCAATAATAGGGTTGCACTTCTACACCTAGATGAGATTTTCTTCTTCAAGAATGTTCAGCAGTTCTTTGTGCTCATAAATCTCAACTTTTGGATAAATCCCGAGTTTAATAGGATTTTCAGCCGGTAACGTTGTTTGGTTCAAACTGATGTTTAACGACAAGTATAAAACCAAACATTGTTGCTTCTAAAGTTGAAACCATATATGCTTTGCAGAGATGAACATCAAAACCATATGAGTATTGTCTTGAATGCACATAGAACCCAAAGAATGCATTCTATATGTAATATACATATCTCAATAACCTCTATTTGTTTTACCAGATAGAATTTTAAAACTCACTTTACAACCTAACCTGAAAATTATTTGGAAGGTGTCTCTAGAATCTAGTACAACTCATAATGGTGTGACTGCTAATGTGAGTAAAATCAACTAATTTCAACATCAGTCAAATCTAAATGGAAAAAATACAAAATGTCAGCTTGTAGAGTGTACAAATGCAAGACCCTTAGTCATTGTAGTGATGAAAATGATCACTTTGACGTTGAAACTACAAATTCAGAGAGCCATTTTCCTATGATTCCTTCGAGACAGTTTCAAGTTCCTTTGGTTAGATTTCCAAGAAAGGGGATGACATAGGAAAGAAGTTGAATATGATATATCAGGAGCAGTTTCAATAAGAAAATAATCGCCCCCTTGATGGCCTCTATTGAAAAGTTCCATTATAGTGAATGAAATTCCTAGTCCTATATCTTTAGCCAGAGAAATGTTTGTAGCTAGATATTTAGCCAGAGAAATGGTTTTTCCACATAATAAGGAACAGTACACGAAATAGTGAGTTGATAGTCTTATGGCCTAGGGTCAAATGGATAACGCCAAAGCTAAAAGTCCAATAGTAGCCCACAGAACTGAAACTCACCCAAATATGCGTAGTATGTTGTGGCACCATTGCTTAAACACATTATTCCGAATAAGAAGCAGGCTGACAACTTTTTCAAACTAGATCTGGTTAGACTACTGCTAGTAGTTCTATGGTAAACCAAAACTATTAGTTTAATTTCAAGAGTCGTACTGAGTTTCAACGAGTAGTTACCTGGTAATTTTGTAATTATCCTATCATAGTTGATATAATTATCCTAGATAAGATGTAGAATATAATTCCAAACAAACATTTTTTTGAGTTAGATCTACTAGGACCACAAACCTAGTCTAAGGAATGGAGGTGCAATCAAAGAAAGGGGTTCAAGAAATATAAGTCCATTGATGGGTACCATTATGTTCAAGGGAAAGGCTAGATCCAAATTAAGCAAACTTTGGAGGATTGAATCAAAAGACAAAACATGGTTGTATCAACTAAATTCCATCTAGAAGATGTGGCTTAAACCTAAAATAACCTAATTTGGCTAATCTTTGATTCATGAAGGCCTACCTATTGGCAACCCCTTGAAATACAAAGTGATCCCCCACCACAAATGTAAATTCTATGGCAAGAATGAATACTTGAAGCATTTGTTCTGGTACTATAAATATTCCCATCTTGTATAATAAAGGGCTTATAAATTGTGCCATAATATCCTCTCATCAGAACTACATGGAAATCAATCCTTTTAGGACATTCCCTCCCTTAGGCCATGCAACTTCACATAGCATGACAATTTATCAGAATTGATATTTGATATCATCTCTTGAAAACAAGAAATTAGAATTGATATTTGATATCATCTCTTGAAAACAAGAAATTAGAATTGATATTTTATATCAACTCTTGAAAACAAGAAATGAATGCATTAGCACAATTCAAATTTTACATGGAACAATGAGTCTCTAATGTGTGTCCATATGTAAATACAGATTTAAATGCATATGAGGAAGATGGATATGGAAGTGGGTCATCTGCATAGGATCAAGGATTATTGAACCAACACAGAGTGTCCATGAGCAAAGTGCCTCTTGAAGGGTACTCTCCTTCTCCTTCTACACACTCCATAGCTTAATGTGGCCAATAATCATAAGACAGGGTGAACCAAATGATGGGAGATCATCAAGAAAAACAGAGTTTCCCCCTAGAGGTCCCATGGTTTGATAAGTTTTGGACTGCTCTGTTGGAAAAATATGAATCAGAGTGCCTTGAAGAGGCCATGTAGGAAAAGAACGAATGCATCCTATATATGAGGGATGGGGGCCTCCACTAGTGAGCAAATACCCTCCACTAGCAATGGGTTTGGTTCCCAATTAAACCTTGTCATGCTAAAGATATTTTTTACAAAAGAAAAGAAAAATCCTATTAAGGAAATAACTAAATATTTTTTTAAACATGTCTTATGCAGTTCCAACTCAGTGCCTCAAGGAATTGGGAAATAAATCATAATTTATAGGGTCAAAGGAATATATGGAAAGGATTGTCAAGAAATACATGGCTCCTTGGTTATGGTTCGACATCTATCATTTCATGGTTCATGGTTCATGGTCTTTTCCAATATTACACATCCACTCAAAAACATGCCACTTCTGGGCCTGATGAATTCAGGCCAATTGTAATCCTCTTGGTGCGAGGTTAAACCATGTTGGTTTTTGCAACAGGGGATACAACCTATCCTTGCATATTGGGTACAATTTTCTTGTCCTCTTGGTTTCATACTAGACTCTGCATGAAATAACGGTGGTCTCCTCAAGCTTTATATTTATATTAGGGTATGGTCTTATTAAGTAATAGAAAACAATAAGGTTTATTGATAGAGGTAAAGAAATAATTGCAATAAAATATAGGAGTTGAGTTATTCCCCGTTAACCCCCTTTTATTTATATATACCATTAGAGGAAATTTGGGGTCTAAAATGGGCCTTATAAGAAAATGTGCCAAAATAAGTTTTTGTGAGTTGGAATTCAAGAACCAATAGAATTTCAATAAAATAAGTCAACCATAATGGTTGAATTGACATATTTGTCATTAAAAAAAACTACTTTTTTTGTTCGTATTTTCGACATATCTCATTGTGTTTTTACTCAAATTTCGATCGGGAGAGCTCGTTGGATGAATAATTCGATTCCGCATCTAACGAGTACCCACACTGCATACTTTTGATGGACCCCGCTACCCCAAAAACAAGAAATACCTGAAAAAAACGTGACGAGCTCATCATCACATTTTTTCAGGTATTTCTTGTTTTGGGGGTAGCAGGGTCCATCAAAAGTATGCAGTGTGGGTACTCGTTGGATGCAGAATAAAATTCCGCATCCAACAAGCTCTCCTGATCGAAATTTGAGTAAAAACACAGGGAGATATGTCGAAAATACGAACACAAAAAGTAGTTTTATTCTTTCTTCCTCCAAAATTAATCAATATTATTTTATTATTTTAACTATTATTTTATTATTTTAACTATTATTTTATTATTTTCCTTAGGAGGCCCATTTTAGACCCCAAAATTCCTCTAATTCAATTCTATCAAATCCATTCTCTCAGTTATGGAGAAATAAGATAATAACACCAACATCAACTCTAACTAGGAGGAATAATTATGTATACCAACTAAACTGAATATTGACAAGGAGGGACAACATAGGCATCAAATTCTACTTTAAATAACTTTAAATAACAATCACTACTAA
>LPNX011095484.1:210970-235970 GCA_001517045.1 Pseudotsuga menziesii | reverse complement strand
ACAAAATAACCTTTATTAGCTATTAGGCCATGAATAGACTATGATACCCAAATGTCTAACATATACAATAAGTATATGAATTATTTTTGTAATTATTCCAATCTTTGGCTTCATTAGGGACACAACATACCCTTATTTCCAAAAGTGCTTTGAGCTCAAATCAAGAAGAATTTGGGTCGAACAACTAGCGGTACTTAAATTCAATGTTACTTAATACACATAAATGAACTAGTACTGATACATTCTCTCCCTTTTCAAGGTTTGTGATCTCAAACCCATGGTATAGATTAACATTATGAGTGATTGAATTAATGGGATCCTAGGCCCTATTTATGCATTTATCAATATGTTGATCTTCACGGTTCTCTTTTACTAAAGAGGAAGATTATATTATAGCTATTATGGCCTTGAGTTTATTTATGACAGGGTGGTCCTATTGGATAGTGATGTTTATGATTATGGTCTCTTCTTCATATAGTCACAATGATTGCATGCTCATTGAAATACCCATCACAAATAAATCCATATATGCACAACAAGGTTTATATTATGTGGAGGAAGAGATTTAGGAAAGTGATGTTGGGAGTCGATGTTTCTAGCCTCTTTTACACCATATATGGAAGGAGATTGATTATTGTGATTGATTATAGTTATTGATTAAATCTTAAGTCACTAATTAGAGTGATCCGGTCCTTATTATAAGAGTAACATTTTTAAATATTGAAATATGAAACAATAATAAATGCACCTTAAGATTCGCATAAATTAAAACATATACTTTATTGGCTTCATTTAGATAGGAATATTTCAATTTTGATATGGATAATAAAAAAGCAAACAAATGAAGGATCATCAACACAATTATTTGATAAATAACTTATTGACTTACCTCTTCTCCAAGTATGGATATCATACCTATACGAATCTCAGCTCATGGGTTAATTTACACTTGAATATGCCATTAAAAATCACTAGTTATAAGGAATATCTATTGAAATCTTGTGCAAATAGATTATATCCCTCTATCACACAATGCATCCAACAAATAGAAAAAACAACTCTATCATGTTGAAATGCATCACTGTGTCTCTTCAATCTCTTCAATCCCAACAGGTTTCACACTTTAATACCTAGTTATTGTATGTCAATGCTATCACTCACACACTCCCTCGCTAGTTAAATTTTTAGAGTGACTTCCCTTGATCTCTAATAACAAAAAAAACATGAAGAGTTCCCAAGACACAATTTTGAGCACTCAAACCATAATATGATATCTTGCATTAATAAATAACAATTATTTATTACATATGTGAGTGGTTTTTTTTCCAATGATCTTAATAACATTTCAAGAGCTCATTTTTAACCTTAGCTTCATCCACTTGTAAACCTTATAACTATTAACCTTATATTATCCTTACATTAATATCCATGCTATATATAGAGATATATTTCTCAATTATTTCTAATGATTAACAATGTTGTCATGTATCTTATTCATGTTCAATACAAACTTACAAGATGATTTCCCCTATCAAGTCAATGGTTTCAAGTACCACAAAAGTCATTTTGAAATTATGATAAAATAAATCCAATTAAAATAGTCTCAATATGTTATGTATTGATCTACTCGAGAAAATCATAGAATTGATAAATAAAAGGGAATGGAGGCTATAGAGAGTGGTTATTCCCTCGTAGTTTTACCTTGTCACTCAAACTACTTCTTGGAACTAAAATACCATTATCACTGAAATATTGAGTCAAGAGTGACTTTTATTGTAAATGTAAATTGGACTAATGTGGAATTAAATATAAACAACTATAACAAAAAAATCCATCTTTTAGCACCAATTACATTATATGGTGTTAAAGTGGTGCCAATACATATATTAAGAGAAATGATGTATACTAAGTTGGAAGGTATAATAAAATGGTGTTGAGCCCTTCTTTGCCACATTGACATAGACAAGTAGGATTTAATTATGGGTTTTTGCATTATAGACATAATAAAATCACAAATAAATATGTTGTAAATAACCAAGTTAATTAATTATTTTTATATATTCAAACAAATAAATGTTTAGGGATTAATTACAAGGCTTTGCATTATAAACACAATAAATTCACAAATAATTATTTTGTAAAAATAAACCAATTCAACTATTTAGATCTTATATTGTTGTAATTCAAATAAATGAATAAATAAATACACATTAAAATTTATGATTGCAAATTAATTAAAGATAACCAATTATTTATTAAGATTATAGAAGTGGTAATAATAGTGATTTAAATTAAAATTGAATTATTTGATTGGGAAATTTTTATAAATCTTATTGAATTGTTTGTGAAATTGTTTGATGTCTTTTAGAGATATTAGGATGTTCTCGGATCCCAAGAAATGGTTAGTAAGGATACATCTACCTTAGGAATTAAAGGAAACCCCTGTGTATCTAGGGACAACAATGACAACTCAAACCACCACACAATGGCATGTTTTCCAACGAATGGCATGTTATATATAGCAATAATATATAACTTTCATCACAATAGTGACACTATATCATTTCGTTGCAATAGCCAATTTTTTTCGTCGCAATAGCAACGGAGCATAACATTTCATTGCAATAGCCACGAAGCATAACATTGCGTCACAATAGCCACATTTACCTTTCGTCGCAATAGAGACACTATTCAACTTTCATCGTAATAGCGACAAACAACGGGACATTTTTCAATTTTTTCAACAAATTAAAATTGTTTTTCCACGAAAGCAATGATTTTAACTGTTTTGTGGCAAACTTTCATGGGACTTTTGACCCATATGTAGTAGTATACCCTAAGCGTTACCGGCATCAAAATCTCATTACCGAATGAACATAGTATAACTTATAGAGATGAAATCACAACTACAAGAACTAATTGATAAAAAGTACATTCGACCTAGTGTCTCTCCCTGGGGAGCACCAGTCTTGTTTATGAAAAAGAAGGACACAACCTTAATATTATGTATAGATTACTGACAGTTAAATAGAATGACCACTAAGAAATGATACCCATTACCCCTGATAGATGATCTATTCAATCGATTTCACGGAGCAACTATCTTTTCAAAGATAGACTTAAGGTTTGGTTATCATCAAGTACAAATAAAATATGAGGATATCTTTAAAACGACATTCAGGACCCACTATGGTCACTAAGAGTTTGACGTAACTCCTTTTGGGTTTACAAATGCACCTGCTGTATTCATGTGTTTAATGAAAAACATCCTAAGTAACTACCTAGCTAAGTTTGTGTTTTTATTCATCGATGACATACTAATCTACTCTAAGAATGAACAAGAACATAAGGAACTCTTAAAGATAATTCTGCAAGTACTAAGAGAACAACAACTTTACGTAAAGTTCAGTAAATGTGATTTCTTTAAACATAAGATTAAGTACCTTGGGAACGTAGTGTCCAAGGATGGAATCTATGTTGATCCCGACAAGATAAGGGCCATCACCAAATGGCTGGTTTCTAAAAATGTAACCAGCATCAAATCATTTATGGGGATTACCAGATACTATCGGAAGTTCATCGAAGGCTTTTCTAATATTTCCTATCCCATAACTTCAATACAGAAGAAAAGTAAAAATTTCAAATGGACTAAAAAATGCATGGAAATATTTAACAAACTAAAACATTTATTAACTACTGCCTCGATCCTAAATATTGTTGATCCATTCAAGGATTTCGTCGTGTGTACCGATGCTTACAAGGAAGGTTTAGGAGGTGTTTTATTACAAGAAAACTATGTTGTGGCATATGAATCTAGGAAATTAAAAGAACATGAGAAAAACTATGTGACACATGATTTAGAACTTGCTACCATAATTCATGCCTTAAAAATGTTGTGACATTACTCAATTGGAAAGAAATTCCTGCTTATGTCATAAAACATAAGCCTTAAATATTTATTTGATCAACAAAATTTGAATGTGAGACAGGAAAGATCTATGTCCTTTTTAAGCGAATATGATTTCAAAATCAAACACATGAAAGGAAAAGAAAAGAAAGTAGCAGACGCTCTAATTCGCCATGCAAATTTAGTATTTGCAAGCAGCAGCTATGAATCTGATATGGAAAATCATATCCTAAGCGCTAAAAATTCTGATAGGGAATATCATATTTCAAAAGAAAAGACTGCTAAAAATGAAAGAAATCAAATAAAAATAGATTTCAACCTAAATAAACAAGGACTGCTGATGCATAATAACAGGTTGTACATACTAAACATAACAGGAATTAAACTTAGAGTTATGAATGAGATCCATAAACAATTGTATTCAAGGCATCTTGGATAACAGAAAATGATCACATGACCAGAAAGGATTTCTTCTGGACAAACATGAAGAAAGAAGTGAAAAAATACTTAGCTCAATTTCTTGAATGTCAACAAGTTAAGGAAAAACATCAACATCCAGCAGGATTGTTGTAGCCACTACCCATTCCATAATGGAAGCAGGAAATAATAGGTATGGATTTTATAACAGGCCTACCAAATAATTTTCGACAGCATGATTCAATCATGGTCGTAGTCAAGAAATTAAGTAAGGTTTCTCATTTTATTCCTGTTAAAACTACCTATAAATTTTTTAACATTGTAGATATTTTCATGAAATAGATAGTCCGGTTACATGGTGTACCGAAGGTAATAGTCTTAGATAGAGATGTGAAATTTACAAATAAATTCTGGAAATCTTTGTTTAAATCTTTAGGAACACCATTGAATGTTAGTACTACATATCATCCACAAACGAATGGGTAGACAGAAATGTAAATCAAGTATGAGAAGACATGCTAAGGATGTATGTCATGGACAAACCAAGTAAGTGGTAAGACTACCTACACTTAGTTGAATGTGCATATAATAATAATTTTCAAGAGTCTGCAGGTATAATTCCTTTTGAAATATTATATGGACGCAAATGTAATACTCCAATTTCATGGAGCAGTCTAGTTGATAGATTCATGTTAGGACCTGATTTATTAAAAGATATGGAACTAACTGTGAAACAGGTACAACAAAACTTGAAGGCTTCCCAAGACATGCAGAAAAGTTATCATGATTTAAAAATAACTCCTAGAGAGTTTTAGGTGGGTGATCATGTGCATATAAAGGTAAAGCCCAAGAAAAGTTCCTTGATACTAGGCAAGTATTCAAAATTGACACCCAGGTATTGTGGGCCATTTGAAAGTTTAGCTAAAGTAGGGTCGGTTGCGTACCAGTTAGCCCTACCACCCAATATTAAAGTGCATAATGTGTTTCATGTTTCTTTATTAAAAGGAAATGTTCATGATGTTTCTCATGTGATTGATTGGAATGTAATCCATGTGGAACTCGAAGGAGAGTTCCAAATGGGATCGGAGCGCATTCTTGACATGAGAGATCTTTTACTCCAAAACCATATCATCGGACAAGTCAAGGTGCAATGGAAGCACCTTAGTCCAAAAGAAGCTACTTGGGAGCTGGAAAATAATATGCGGGAAGCATATCCATACTTATTCCAAGAGGATGAAATGGAAGAATAAAACAAAAAATTATAACACTGAGGACGATGTTATCCTTTAAGGGGAGGTGTATGTAATACCCCCTGAATTAATAATGTATTGTTAATTATGTTGGAAAAAAATACTTTAATTATTAATTTATTATTTTTGACAGAAAAGTCAAGAATAAAACATTTTGTAATAAAACATTTTTATTTAATAAAATATGTTGAAGGGGGGAAAAAAGTGGATATAGCTATTAAAGAGTGTTTGCTGACCCACAAGAGTAAAATACATGTGGCAGAATCCACCGAGTGAGAACTCAAGATGTAGAAGGAATCATACCCAAAATTAAAGTCATGACTCCTAGTTGAGTGCTAAAGAGCAAGAGGCTCATAAATGACCAAGTCCTAGGAAAATACTATATATTAGTATGTCCATGAGCAAAAGGAGTATAGCATTGGGCAAGGATTAAATGTGTGAATGCAAGAGATGGTGCATTGAAGGATTTTTCTCTTGTGGTTCATTGAACATGTTCAGGGGTTCTGGAGCAACTAACTTGGCTGCTCTAGGAGTTGATTGGGAGGAACAAATTCTCCACTTTTGTTTTTTCATTGTTGGTGCCAGGTTCATAATTTATGTTTAAATGTTTGTAGAATGTGTTTAAATTCTAGATCTGAAGTAGAATCTACTATGTATCAGTTAGCCTAATGATGCTATGCTTAAATGTTTAGAATTATGATTCCTTTTGAAATTTGAATTCTACACATAAAAAAATTGGAATCATTTGTTCCTAATTAGTATTGTGTATTGTTAAATTCAACAATCTATTTCCTGTTTTGTATTAATTATTTCTAAAAATCCTCCTTAGTTTGTATGTAATAAAATAGATGTAGACCGAATCTCTAACCATGCTAGAATCTATCTATTTTATAATATTTAAACCACAGTAAGGATTACATAAAATTTTATAAGTATATACATATAGAGTATCTTCCAAATTCCTAAACAAATAGAAGTATTAGGACGTAATCTTTGGTTTAGGCTATATATCTGTATTATTTTATATATACGAATGGATCCCACTTAATAATATTAACATTATGCAAACTATAGGATTCAAATTAAAATATTCTAATAGAATAATGTTTACAAAACTATTCGTGAAAGTGCAAGCCAATAACCAAATCATTCATGGATATAAATTGTAGATTTGCAATCTTTCAACAATAGGCTATCTAAATCATAGATTTATAATAATTCAACTATGAAATCATTTCTTGTTCTAGATCTAGTGAAAACAAACATATGGATCGAAGATCCTATTTTATTAAAATCCACAAAGCATGCGTGGGATATTAAAGAAACAAATAAAACCAAATCTATTACCGACTGATCTGCTAGCTATCATGGGTACATTCACAGCATCAAAAGCTCAGTCACAAAACTGGTAACGTTTTCCATCCAACCAAAGCTATCATCAATAGTCGAGTATTAAAACCACAAAGATAAATTAACTTCTATTTAATATATCATAGACCCTATGGTTCGTATCAAATAAATGAAACAACACCGTATTATAGGGTCGTAAGTCCACATGGTGGCTACCCTAATTTATACATAGGCAGAGCCTTGATAAAGTATCCATTTATAACCATTGTTTTCATCACACGATCCCAACACTCACAACTATTTAAACAAAGGTGCAACTATAAAACAAGTGTAAAATTTATCACGGACGTAAGACCATCAATGATGGCATCCAGATGGTTTAACAAAAACAGTATATATATACAAAAAAGACAAAAATGATAATGGAATTTATGCAGTCAAAGGCCAACACTCTTTTCTTCTAAATAACACATATTTTATATATTAAAGAGTAGTTGTAAGACCATCATCTATGGCTTCCACAGTAAATCAAATTACAATGTTAAAAAATATGGGAATAATACCTGTCAAGGGCACCCAAACCATGCTAAGGTTTAGACTAAACATTACATTACATTACAGTGTCGTAGTCGTGGCTAAAGAGTCAGCACAAAACAAACCCAAGAAGGGTTTTATAAAATTGTTTACGAATTCAAAACTAAAAACCCACTTATGTTTTATGTTCGATGTGGCTACCATTTGGATCCCTCATGTCCTCTACCCAGCGTGACCTGTAGCCATGACAGGGTTGGGTCAATATGGGTCCAAATCTAAAAAGAAACTTCTGTAGCATAAACCAAGAATGAGTCGCAAACTTTACCTGGGTGTTTGGAAATGCGGGCATGGGAGGAGGTGACCCTGTCACCTGCCTCTCCAGTGCCAGAACCTACAATTTTCCCATTGCAGTCAGAACAACATCACATTGTGATTTTAAAAAAACCAAATAATGAACTTAAAGTGGAATAAAACTCACCTTGGAGAAAGGGAAGAGAGGGCCAGGGGTCATCTCCTTTGGAGCACCTTTATCCCTCCTCTGTCTGCATTACAAACATTAGTAGAAAATGAGAAATTAATGACTAAAAAAATGACTAAAATCAGGCTATAAATGACTATTTTTGAGTCGGTGACTAATAGTAGCAAATTTCCACTATCTTATAGCTAGTCGTATTTCACTAGTCATTAATAGCTTGACAAAGTAGTCATTGATTTAGTCATTGATAGACAATGATTTTAGTCATTGATAGTCAATGATTTAGTCATTGATAGTCAAATGATTTAGTCATTGATTTATTCATTGATTTAGTCACGGATTTAGTCATTGGTTTAGTCACTGAGTTAGTCATTGATTTAGTCGCTGATTTAGTGACTGATTACAGCCATTAATGACCAAATATATGACTAAATAAACTACTAGATGTTAACATATTAATGACTAAGCTAAATATGACTAAGATACGGGAAATTAGCTACTAATAGTCATATATATGTGAATTTAGTCTTTTTTGTAGTCACAAATTTATGATAGGGCACCGAGGAATCAAACCACCAACCTCCTGCCTATAATTAGGCAGGTGCTCTAACATTGAGCTAGCACCTTTTAAGAAGTTGTTATTTCTTGACAATGATGATACTCAAATAAATTTATGATAGATATCAATCTACAAACTACATAATTATTACTATTACAACTTACCAGTAACTAGTATTTATGATAAACTAATTCCTGAGAGCTATGTAAAATTTTCCCTGTAACTAAAGCTAATAAAAATTTAAGCAATCACCAAGTGTCACCCACTACCAGACTTTCAAAAATCACATCACTCGAATAGTTACATGAATATCAAACAACTTATCAAATGATAGGATTCAACTTTCCTATATCAAATGACCAAATTTATTGATGAAATAAATGGTCCAATATCATGTTTGTAATCAACAATATCTTTTAGCCATAAGCACAATACATCCATCATCTTGCCCTTGTATTCCATTGATTTTGTTTTTCTTGTTATCTATTTGTACATATTGACTTTTACAGTTTTCTTGAACAGACCATATAAGTGCTTTGTGGCTTCCTTGGAAGCTTCATGTAAAGGAAGGTAGTAACAGTATTTCGGTAGGGAATCCATGCTTTAACCAGTACATTTGCAAGTCTGCACAAATTAAAGTATACGATTTTGAAAATGAGATGATCATAATCATAACAGATACAGATTCCATCTATAGAATGTCTTAATGATAATCTATCTAAGGAACTACTCTAGAAAATAGTTTAATTTAGTTTAGATTCTCACAATATATTCATTTGAAAACATCACTAAGGGAATTCATATTCAAAGTTTTCAGGAGAATTGACTGTTTGGAGTTCATGCCTAGCACAAATCTCTCAGATTAATGCAATTCCCATATCCATGTCCATACTAGGCTAGTCCATAATGAGGTGAAGATCCATATTTATCTTCAGTCTCCAAGTTCATTACAACCTAGTGACTATAAATACACAGTCTTGAAGATGCTATTTTCTCCTTTTCTCATCATTTTGTTGTGTGTTTGGATCACTTTTGTAACAAATAGTAGAGATGAAGATGTAGATGGACTTCCTATAAAATATCAAGTTACAGGACTCAACCAATATCAAAGTGCCTATTCCTCACTTTTGTAACAAATAGTAGAGATGAAGATGTAGATGGACTTCCTATAAAATATCAAGTTACAGGCCTCAACCAATAGCAAGGAGGAAAATGTAACTTGACTACCAAAAATATATTAAGGTACAGGCCTTAACCAATCAAAAGTACCTAATCCTCACTGATGCAACAACATCTCAAAGCTCCAACACAAATAGAGAAAATTCTTCAATAAGTAAGGCAGCAGATTAGATTGTTTAATGGTTAAAAGGTTTTAATTTCAAATAGGATGTAAAAAGTCCAATTGCATAGAGCACATGCACAAAACATATAGACCCGAAATCTAACTGTGCAATTTTTCTGACAATGAACACCAGAGGCTATCTTTAGTAGAGAAGCTTGGTTTTTATGTTTATAAGTTAATTCGCATTGTGGTCAAACTTGCAGGAAACAACACTACATCACATCAATATTAGTTTGATTCCCATGAAATCACATCAATGAGTACAACACAACATAGGAAGCCCCAAAATCATGGACAGACACAACTAAACTTCAATGGACAGACACAACTGAACTTCAAAATCATTCTTTGTTAGCTATTTGTACATATTGACTTTTACAGTTTTCTTGAACAGACCATATAGGTGCTTTGTGGCTTCCTTGGAAGCTTCATGTAAAGGAAGGTAGTGTTGGCAATCAGCAACAACCCCTTCATTTTTCATTGAGATGAAGGGAGATCAGCTCTCTTTTATGATTTACCTATTAAAGATTATAAAAGAGTGCCTTCAGAATCGTCAATTCTGAAGGTACTCTCAATTGTAGAAGAATCAAATGACATATTAAGAAGTTTATGAAAACATTTTCATAAACTTGATAATTAGCAGCTGTTAGTTTCATAAATTTTATATATAATCAATTCTATCATTAATTAATTTACCTGATTATATATGTTGATTTAAGAGATTTGAAAGGATAGTATGCTAATTGGTGTTTAAAGAAAACACATTTCGAATTCATTTGGGGCTTGGTATTGATAAGATATTACAAGTTCTTGAAATCCCTAGAACTAAAGGTGAATTATTAATTAAAATTCTTATTAGACCTAAAAGTTCACATTTCATATGTAACTTAATATCACATCATTACTTTGTAAAAATTGTATATACATATCTAGTGAAAAATAGATAAATGAATTTCATTTTGAAATTTTCATGTGTCATAGCCTTACAAGCTTTATATCCTATTGAATTTGGTTTTTGATATTAATGGGTGGGATTTCGTAAAGTTTTAAAACCATATTTCTTTATGTATATACATGGTTTAAGTGTTAATTTGGATCATTAGTTAGTTATGTTTCAAGAACATTAGGGTTTACTATTTTAACACTATATCGTCATATTAATAAACACAGCCACCTTTCACGTATAATCTGGACTAAATCATCAATTGACCATTTTATGAAGAGACATGACACATACGGCTGATAAATGACACCTGTTACCAAGATCGCTGCGTTGGAATGAAGATTTGGTTAACACCTTTCATATCAATTAACAGTTCTGAATGAAATAATGAAAATGTATCAGCGAGATTTAATGTGGTATATGACTGATAACCATTCCATTTCATGATGTTGTACGAGCTCATCATACCAAACTGCATGTAATTAATGTCTTGATTTATGATTCATGAATCGAATGATCTCTGATATGAAGGATCGGTTAAGAGTTACAGTAAATCGTGGCTAGTCATTTATTTATCATAGCAAACCACTGGCTGTAGTGATCATCCTCTCTAAATTAGGTTAAAATGGCCAAACTTGGAACCCTCATCTCTGTCAGGTATGAAGCATGTGAGGATTTGAAATTTCACATGATGTCTTACACCTGGGTGCCTATCCCTTCCATCTTCACGACTCCATTCATCTCAATTCATAACCAGGGTAGTAGTGAGGGAGCTGTCGCTCCACTTAGTCGTTTTGAAATTTCAGGACCGGAGCTTGTTGAAGCCGATGAGAAGGCTGCCCTATTATTTGACAAAATTGGATGGAGTCAGTTCTTCAGGTGCTTTAGTGGCCATAACATGGAGGTTACTAAACAGTTTGCTTTGAATTTGAAAGAAAATGTAGCATAGGCTGGAGATTTCATGTTTATCATTGACGAAGATAAAATTGCAGAGGCTACGAAGCTTCCACAAACTGGAGAGTGATGGTTTAAAGGTGGGAAAGTGAATAAGAATAAATGTCAGTCCTTGTTGTTTCCCTTGCCGGCCAGTGCCAAACTAAAGATTGGGGTTTCGGTTAAGTTTCTAAAGCCATAATGGTGAGCATTCTATGAGATCTTGGTCAGGTACGTATCATGTGATGGACGATTCTCTCACTTGCATTATTATCACCTACGACTACTGTTAGCATTAAAAGGCTGTAAACTTAATCTCCCCTTTTACCTATTGCAAAGTCTAAAGAAAATGGCTCATTTGGTTCAAACTACCATAGGTAATATTGATATAAGTCTGTTCCATCATGGCCTAGTCAAAATTATAATACAGCATCAATTGTCTCTTAATGGTAAATCGTGGGATGAGTTTTTAATTGAATGTCAATTAGGGCCAACTTAATATTGGCCAAACCCTCCCCCAAATACCCATAGGAAATGAAAGGCTATAGTAAAATCTGAAGTTGGTGATGTTCATGAAGTTGAATCCAAGGATAAAGAGATTCAAGAAGAAAATCCACCCATAAACACTTATGTTGATGATGACGGGGTCGTGAATGTAGCTCCCTATTTCAATGAGTCAACCTTGAACCAATCCCCATCTGACAAGTGCTTTAGTATACCTACAAAGGCAGAGGGAAAGTTAACAAAAAATCAACATGTTAATGCTGTTGATTACGAAACCCCATTTAGTTGTATACTCCTCGAAAACATGGTGATGAGTCTATACATAAACTAGAACAACTAGCGCAGGTGTACTGTGACAAAGGGGGTTTTGAATCAAAAAATCTTTTGTTTGTTCGTACGAGAAGGATTACTAGAAGCATGAATAATACACCTACAGCCTCTGTTCCTATGGCCACTCAACATAGTACTCAGCCAGTGATTGTCCATCTTGAAGATGCTGATCCATCATTGGTTCACGAAATTATTCATATGGATGAACCTACTCGTATAGAGAATAATAGTGAAAATTTGGTTAAAGACATTACAGAGTTGGGTAAGGCAGAAGCTAGTCCATTGTGTATCGACGCCTATGGTTCGGGTCCCAAGCCGTCTTTTATGAGTTTTCCATCACCTGATCAAGACATAGATAATCTTGATTCTTCTTAGGCAGCTGATTCGTGTCATGACAAGGAGGAAGAAACTCTCCAACAGGTCCTTGACAGGGTGTATGAGACTAAAATTGCTGAACTGAAACATGAACTAAAGGAATGTCGAGCAAGCACAGTCTTGAAAGACGAGGAGAATAAAACATTTAAGGCAGAGTTATTAAACTGGATTAATAGGTGGAAAGAGATGAACATCAAGAAAAACCAATACAAGAAAGCAAAAAAATCAATGATACATACAAATCGACATTTGCTCGAACAAGTAGAACAATAGAAGCTAGTAATCATCAAGCTCAAATCCAAGCTCTCTGAGGCCAGGAGAACGATTAATTTACAAAATCGAACATGATGATTATTTCCATTTTCAGTCATATGGTTTATCTATCTGTCAACAAGTAATAAAAGCTTTTTTGTGCATGCCTATAAAATTGCAGATTTTACAGGCACGCATACAACTTATGGTTTCTTTTGTTATTTCTGTTAAAATTGGTTTTAATAAGATCCTTTTGTTTGATTAAACAGGTGGGCATTTTATCATTATCCTCTACCGATTCAGGATATCTTGGATTTCAGTTGGAAGACGTGGATGTTTATTGAAGACTGGGATTTCGACACAGCTACGTGTATGCCAGTTCCTTTTAATCAACATATATTTCAGGCTATTTGATTTTATTGTTATCTCCTAGTGACAAGTGCCCGTTGAAGAGATTCGATGCTCTTTGATAGTAATAGGACTCCTATAATATTGCATATAGCATTTATAAAAAAAACTGAATCGAAAGGCTGGTGGGATTACATAAACTGGTAACTTTTATGAGAGAGGGATGGAGTGACTGAAGAGAAACATATTTGAAATATTATTTTGATACTAGTTTTGTTCCTGGCTGAAGTTTTATCTTTGGAAGTGGAATGTGACTGGAAATCCTTAGGCTGATATCATTGATCGGTATTATTTTGAATACTCTTTTTATATTTTAGTATATAATCTTCTACTTATAATATTGATACAGTATACTGGGTTATGCTTGTGTTCATTAATCGTTATCACACTTTGTCAACACAATATTGTATTTGAATTACTATATTATTGTAACTGAATTAACCAGTGTTTCTACTGAAAATTCAAGATATAATGATATATATATATATATATTTATGTCTGTGTGATCTCATTTATATTTTTGCGAGGATTTCATTTTGAACATTATCCTTCATTCAAATATCTAATGTTGTTTATTAGTTATTAATTAATTAAACATTTCAGAAAATTCGAAGTAATTGCTTATTTCAGTTTCTTTGTCAATGGTATTTTATAGAAAAATGATTTAGTGTCGATGGTTTAAATATTTTCATTTAGATATTACTCCTTATCTTTCTGTTCATCATTATATTAATTAATAGTTAATATAATATTCAGAATCGCTCTCAGCTGAAATAGGATAGATAGGATAGTTAGGATAGTTCAGTTAGTATTATCTTAGTATAGTTTACATTCAACAGTTGTTAAATAGAATTTGTGTAATTTTAGAATCATTTTAATAGTTTTTTAAAATTTAGACCATTAAATATTAAACCCTCCAGATTTGAAGACTTTCCTTAAGAAAGCAATTGTAGGATAACTTAGATAGTTGAAAACTAATTTTAGGGTTTATTTAGATAGAAATAACTTTAGGATAGACTTTTACTGAATTTTAGTTTCTCCCTAAGAGAAAAATTCAGTTGGTTGCAGGACCATAACTTGCGAGATTTTGCTATTCCAAACACACTGGAAGCTGCTTTAAGCTGATTGTGTGGGCATAATCTCCTTATTGGCCTTGGTTAGTAAATCAGGCCAACATGTAGTTAACAGTATTTTGGTAGGGAATCCATGCTTTAACCAGTACATTTCCAAGTCTGCACAAATTAAAGTCTATGCTTTTGAAAATGAGATGAGCATAATCATAATAGATACAGGTTCCATCTATGGAATGTCTTAACGAAATTGTATCTAAGGAACTACTCTAGAAAACAGTTTAATTTAGTTTAGATTCTCACAATATATTCATTTGAAAACATTGCTAAGGGAATTCATATTCAAAGTTGTCAGGAGAATTGACTGTTTGGATTTCATGCCTGGCACAAATCTCTCAGATTAATGCAATTCCCATATCCATGTCCATACTAGGCTAGTCTATAATGAGGTGAAGATCCATATTTATCTTCAGTCTCCAAGTTCATTACAACTTGGTGACTATAAATACACAGTCTTGAGGATGCTATTTTCTCCTTTTCTCATCATTTTGCTGTGTGTTTGGATCACTTTTGTAACAAATAGCAGAGATGAAGATGTAGATGGACTGCCTATAAAATATCAAGTTACAGGCCTCAACCAATATAGAAAAGTACCTAATCCTCTATTACTTTGGTAAGAAATAGCAAGGAGGAAAATGTAGCTTGACTACCAAAAATATATTAAGTTACAGGCCTTGACCAATCAAAAGTACCTAATCCTCATTGATGCAACAACAATTCAAATCTCCAACACCAATAGAGAAAATTCTTCAATAAGGCAGCAGATTAGATTGTTTAATGGTTAAAAGGTTTCAATTTCAAATAGACTGTAAAAAGTCCAATTGCATAGAGCACATGCACAAAACATATGAAGTATTATATATGTCCACAGATATTCCATTCTTAAAAAATAACTACACGATAATGATACAAAAGGTGCTTTCTATGTTATGGAAAAAATATGTGACCTGGGCAGCATGATTCTGAATAGTGTCCAGTATATATTTCTCAAGACCAGCTTCTAAATGGCGTCTTGCTCCACTGATCATGGCCATTTTTATCGACACATTTCTCGGTGCTTTTTTATCTTCCCCCAACAATGTCTGCATAAAAAAATTTAATTGGAGAACACGAATTTTATCTCAGACTCACAGCACATCTAAAATGCCAATCATCACAATGTAGCAACCCAAGAAAATACTGAAAAAATTGCAGCAAGTTATTCATGCCATTATGATATTTCATTCACACAAACAGCAATCCAAAATATATCTTACCAATTGAACTTCAAAGCATAAAATAAGTTCTTAGGTATATCAAAGAGATGACCTGAAGCAGGTGCCATATCTTCTGAATGCTAATAGACTTTGGTTCAGACGTCTCACTGGCTAATGACTCATAAGCACCTTTGAAAGCTGTTGCAACCTGACACAAACTTAAGGTAAGGAACAAACTTCAGAAAGCAAATCCCAAAGTACAAGACCAATTTCCATGCCAATATATTTTACACTTTTAAATATGACTTCATTACTAATACATGCTTAGAGTTCATAAGCATACCAATAAAGATAATCGCAACATCAAAGACAGAAAATAGAGACATGATAATCCATATAGTTACCTCTCCTTCTCTATAGCATTCAATATATTAAAATATACATGCAACAATAAAAGCAAGCCTAAACTTGATTTAAATACACATTAGTCAATTTAAATTTTGAACATTTTAAGAACCCTGAGGATGAAACACAGAAAATGTTTACAGAAATAAAATTTATTGATAGAACTCCCTCAAATATTCAGCTTAGTGAGTTTCAAATCAATAAACTTCATGGCAATAAGTGATAGTAAACAAAGAGGAATGTTGCAGCTGTTTGACCTGTCAGAAAGCCCATACATGAAGGATGTAACCCTTTTGAAATATCCCAATAGAATTCAGCATTAAAGCATTCAACATCTATGAAAATTAAGTATTCCCATATCCAAAGATAACTAACAATTGAGTCACCTTGAAGGGTAGTCCACCGTCCACGTTCCCTTGCAGAATTAAGGTTCCTCACCACGTCTACATATGCTAAAGCCCAAATGCCTCGGAAGAGGAATGTTTAGTTGTAGGAGTCTTGAAAGGCTTAACTCTTTGAAAATCACAACGTCCATACCTTCTCAAGAAAGTTATTTATTGTCTTGTGTACTATTGAAGAGTCCTTTTATTGTTAGAGTTGTGTTTCTAAAGAGTTTTGCAACTTTCTCTACTGCATTTATTTTCCTAGTTTCTAGAATAGTAGTTCTAGCATTTTTCTGAGGTACTTTTGGTTGATTAGAAATTAGTTAATTTTCCTACATTTTCCTCGCTTATCAGCTGTGATCAAGTTAAAACTTAAGGTTAAAACGGGATGAACCAACAGTTTTTAAAACTCTTTTCGGTACACAATGAGTAGAAATGTCTTAAACTTAACAAGGCCTATCATCACAGCAGACATCCAGATTTTTAGTAGCCATTATTTTATATGTAAAAAGAGCTAATTTTGGTCAACATTTTACTATGTTTATGAAGTCCTCATTTTTTCATCTTCACCAATGAGCATGAACAATGAACCTAATATTTTGATCTAGAATAGAAAATCGCCCTGAAGGTCAGAAGACTTGGCTGTACGTATGAACAAGTGTAGCATGCATCCTCTTATTCAGCTATTATAATTTATGTCTATTCCCCTTTCATTCATTTTAGCCTCTTCACCCTTCCCCAAAATCCACATTCTACAAAATACCATCCGAACCAACTTGGTTGATTAATCTACACATGCATTAACTCATCCCATACACCAAATATTTAAACTTTTTATATAATAACCTCTAAAAATGACAAACTCATGCAAAGAATTGACTGTTTTTCCCAACCCTTTAAAAGCGTGAATTTTGAGTCCTATTCCAATGAAATTTGAAAAATCTAAATAAAAAATGTAACAAAAATTGTTGGGTGTCCAAATGTACTAACAGAAAGGTAAATGACATAAATAAATGATAATGTTTCAAAAGTTATGGGACTAGGTTTAGAAAGTAAAACAGATAAAACTACTAAAAATTCACAAGGCAAATAATCCTTACAAAAAATAAAGCCTTGCAAAAATTAAAAGAGAAATGAAGGGTAACCATACCAGTCATGATAAATTCCAATAAATCCTCTTTCATATATCACACCTGTATTCTTTTTTGCAATGGTTGGGACAACATTCATAACCCAAACTTTTTCGGATCTAAGTGTTGTTGGAAAGCCACCAAGACCTGCATTCATGTCCATAACATTGCGATATCTACTCTCCCCAATATATTTGTTCATTCTTTTGTAGCCTTTCACGTGCTTTCTCCACAACTGTGTATCAACATTATATGTCTCAGCAGTAACACCTAATAATGAACCACTGAGAACTCTAGGAGGAACAACATTCAAGCGCTTTGGGAACTTCTCCAAAATCCCTCCAAACACATCATTAGCATCACTGACTTTAGGCATTTGCGTAGTGCATCTTTACATTCTCTTATGCCTAGGGGGTCAGTAGATTTTATAGACATTATCAGATAAGCATAAAATTTCAATCATCTGAGTAAAACTAGGCCACTGTCAAAGCAGATCGGGATAAAAACAGACTCTTCTTGTACTGTAATGAAATATGAAGCCAATTATGCAAACATGCTTGAAATTTTTTAAGATTTAGAGAGTTAAACTTAAACATGTCTGTAGCACAAGATCAATTCATGCATGGCCATTAAAATGTAAAAGTAGATAGGAAAATTCAAAAGTCACCTGAAAATGATGAATTCAAAATGTATCTCTGACTTGTATTTAGGATATAAAGTTGATTCAGGATATAAAGTTGCTAATCCCTTGAATCTTGTAGCATTTACAATTAAAATCACAAATTATAATAGGTCAATGGCCATTCTATTAATTGTTACAAAGCAGTTCTCCAGATTTCTACATGTCAGAAAATTATGACAAACAAACAGACCATGTACTTCAGCTTAATAGCAGTGCAAGTTTAAATTTTTCATAGTCATCCACATTGACATTTTAGTTCAAAGGAATCCTACAACCACAATGCACTTTGTAACATATCCATTGCAAGATTAATATCCAATTTAGAATTTGGCATGATATTAGTCTTCTAAAGGAAAAAATGCCAATAGAAGAATACTTACAAGGACAGGTGTTAAATGCTCATTTAATCGAATAACAAATGTAGCCAATACTTGGAATCTAAAAGGACATTCTAGGAAGGACAAAAATAGGTTTTAACTGTCAAACCCCAGGAATGTATTGGAGCCTATATTTAAACCTAAGAATACCCACAGCACTGAGCTTATGGTCCTGTTTAAGCACAAAAAATATCTGGGTTACAAACATTGCTCATAAATATAATCACTTTGTTCACTAGCAGTGAATTTTTGAAAATAGATTTTAGCACACTATCAATCTAATTATGTTCTATTATAAAATTACGCTACATAAACTGTCTTCAACTTTGAGCTATGAAGTTCAGGAACTTACCAAGAATCATCTGGATTACCTGATTCACAGGAAGGAGGTGGGTCAATAGTATTCAGGCTTTTAGGACAATAACGAGTATTAATTCTCTTTTGCCGAATGGCAAGATCACCTTTTTCATACTTCTTTTCCCAGCACAAAATTTCTGCTATTTCTTCAATTTTCTCTTGTTCCTGCTAGAGCTCCTCTTTTGATCTCTACCAAGATTGGTAATATTGCTTCCAATTGATGGGAGGACCAAAGAGAATCCAATATTTACCTAGTCTCAAAACTCTATCCACTTTTATCAAATACATACCATATGCAAACAAATGAAGCTACACAAATCAATTTGAGAATCAAATCAGTAAATTCAAGGCTCTTCTATAGCTTAGAATTTTAACTTTAACAAAAACATTAATCCTGTAAAATTCCCCAGTACCATTTGCAGTCCAAGGTATCAAACACCATGAACATTGAGACATGTCAAAAGCCCTCGAAGGGTAAGGAAGCTACTGTGTCCCCATTACACCAATCATAGCAGACACACCTCGCTCCAAAGCAAACTGCACTTGGGCTTCATGTGAATCCCTTGGTGCAAATGACATGGTCAAAACATTTCTCTTCAAAAGGTATGCACCCCAGCTTGCAACCTAAGCATGCCATAAGGATTTCAGATAAGGGCATATCCTCAAACTCCTTAAATCATTGTAAAAACAAAATACAGGAATGTCTTCAAAATTGAAGAACACTTGTAAGCATATATCAGACAGTCACAAATTAAACATACTAGTTGCCACAAAGAGAGAAATAGTATGGACAAGAGTGTTGCAGAATCAAGACTCACAAGGTATATGCTTCAAACATACCCCATAGCCAGTGTCCAATGCAATCCTGATAGTACCATCAGAAATAGAATAGGTATCACTTCAGCAAGTTCATCAATATAATTATCCACACCTTGAGGAAACATCGTTCCTCCTCCAGAAAAATTGAACACATCGCCTTCAAATTGAACCCAATTCTGAACAGCCTTCTCTACTGTGAGATTCTTGTAGGTAACATTAGCATATGGCACATAGTCATGACTCTTTGGCCATGGAAATGGATTTTTGTATCCTTTTGGAGCAGGAATGAGGCAGTGCAGCTTCTCATCCTCTAGCAAGCAATGCCTCTCTCTGTATATCATATTATCTCTACGAAATGTCATAGCTCTCTTTTGTTCATGGAAAGGGGTGTAATAAATGTATTTGGCACTGCAAGGTTCAAATACTTTTGCTTTGGATTCAAAAAGTTCAACCTTATCTCCTTCATTGTGGTGAGTCTCAAAATTTAGAGTGGACAAAGTTCAACAGTCTGTCAGCTTATTGACTTCCAATGCAATGCTATCACCCTTTCCAAAACAACTCTTCTACCAAGCACACAATATATAGAAAAAACAACATAATCCCACAACAATAAAGATAGAAACATAACTCCTGATCTTGTTGTCTACTGAAATTGTTTTTGACCTCATTTTGTATCTGTTAGAGGACAAGAAAATGAAGGAATTATTCCAAAATCTATGAAGTCAAAAGCTCCTACTGTATCATAATGTAAATAATAATTTTGGAGATGCCCCTTATGGCAACTCGAATATAACGAATGTTTCAAAATATAGAAATGTGTCTTATAGTTGTGATGATTATGATGAGTTTAAGGCCCCTATTGAAGTTTCAGAATTAGTATTGTGACTAAAACCACAATGTTATTTCATATTCAACTTTCCTACATGTTCGTCTAAAAGTGTTCTTTGAAAATTTTGAGGAAAACAAGAAAATAGAAAGCAAAAGGAAAACCCTACCCAAATGGATGTGTCATTCCCAATATACAGTCTCACTCAAAGTGCTCTTGGAGATAGCACCAATTTCACGAGTTGGTGCTATTTTAGGCATAATTAGGTGCAAAACCCGGTGCAAACCCGGTGCACCTAATTATGCGCCAGGTTTTGCGACAGGTTTTGAGCCTAGTTTTGCACCTAATTTTGTGCCTAGTTTGTACATCTACTCTTGTTGCGCCCCCTTTTACGCCCATGTTTGCCTAAACTTTTACACCCTTGTTTTCATCCACCTTTGCATCCTTTTTTACATCCACTTTTGCATCCACTTCTGCTTCTTTTTTTGCATCCCTTCGTGCGCCAAGTTTTGCATCAAAGTTTACGTCATGTTTTGAGTCTAGTTTTGCATCTCGTTTTGTTTCGGCCATTTTTGCATCCACTTTTGCATCCATTTTTTCATCCACTTTTGCACCCACGTTTTCATCCCTTTTTGCATCCAATTTTGCATCCATGTTTACATTTTTTTTTTGCATCTACTATTGCATCCACGTTTGCATCCAATTTTTTCGCGTCCCAATTCATACCCATTTTTGCGCTTACTTTTACACCCACTTTTGCTTCAACTTTTGCATCCACGTTTGCATCTTTTTTTGCATCCAATTTTACATCAGTTATTGCATCCCTTTTTGCATCCATTTTTGCATCCACTTTTGCATCGGGTTTTGCGTTGGGTGTTACGACTACTTTTGCATCTACTTTTGTTGCATCCAATTTTGTATCCAATTTTACATCCATGGTTGTATCCACTTTTGCACCACTTTTTTCATCATGTTTTGCTTCCATGATTGCATCATTTTTTGCATCCACTTTTGCATCACCTTTTGCATCCATTTTTGGTGCACCCCATTATGTGCCCACTTTTGCACCTAATTTTGTTGCATCCTTTTTTGCATCCATGTTTTTATCCACTTTTGCATCCAATTTTACACCCAGATGTTGAAGATAAAAATGAGGATAATGATTATGATATTGAGGATGGTTATGATGATGATGATAATGTTGTTGATAATGAGGAGAACGATGACAATGATAATGATGATGACGATTATGAGGAGGAGGAGGAGGAGGATAATGGCAATGACAACATTGTCGATGATTATGATGGCAATGCAATGAATGGTGATGATGGTGATGATGACAATGACAATGATGATGAGTACAATTAGAATGATGATGTTGATCATCTTAAAAAATAAGTTGTTATTTGTCATGCATAAATCGTGTGTGTCCTCCATGACCCTTTTCCACTAATCACATATTTTGGGTAGATGCTATTTCTTATGCCAAAGGTAATTATGAATAACTGATGAAAATGTTAATAATCATGATGATGATGTCAAGGACAATGGTGATGATGATGACATGGATGATGATTATGCATGATGATGACTATTGTGATAATCATGATGACAATGACAAAGATGACGATAATCATCATCATCATCATTATCATTTCCATCATCGTCTTCATTAAAAACATCATCACTGTCATTGTCATCTAGTTCATCATCATCATCATTTAAAGAATATGGGATATGTTTACCATTTACAGCATGTATAACAAGTGGTATTATTCTAAAACACCCCACCAAAGTACAAAATTCAAACCACAAGGGAAACATAATATTGAAATTGTTCCAATTTTCTTTCTCCCAACAAAACATGCTTCATTTTAGGGAATTATGTTAAAATCCATACATTCATAGTCCATCCATACTATACTTGTAATAAATGTAAATATAATACTTAACCAAATTTATAAAATAGGTAAATATAATAATAACATATGATTAATATAAATATGTTACTATAGTTCATATGTTAAAAGATTTAATATAAATAAATATATATAGTTCATATGTTATGTGATTTAATATAATTAAATATATACACATATTATTTACTTATACATTATACAAATTAAAATATAGATTAAAAACTATGAAGTTTCATAGGGAGGCGAAGCAAAACATGAAGGATTTTTCAAATATAGATCTATGTACAACTACTCATTTCCCAATGGGGCTTCTGCTAAATCAATCTATGGATTCAGGGTTATGAGTATCAATTTGGTCTGTCTGGTCCGTCCCCAATTTGGCCATGAGAGGATTTAATTCGGTCATGAGAGGATTTAACATTATTCCGCCCATGAGGACTTCTCACGGCCCATGAGGACTTCTGAGGGCACCCAGTTGGCAACGTGGGTGTCTTGATTATCAGGCCAGAACGTTCAAATCCTGGTTTTGGGGGATGGATCAAAGTAAACTAGGAGTTCTACTGCTATTGATGCCTCTATTGTCTCTGTCTTAGATGTTGCTCTCTCATATACTATATAAGATATACCTATGCTGGTGGTGCTACTAATGCTATGTCACCAAAATTTAGATCGCTATCTCGCCCTGCCCATGGAACAAGAATTTGGTCGAATCTCAAGTTTGCCACATGCTTTCCATTCCAAAAAACTTAATAGTTTTACATGATTCGATTTCCTTCTGGTACTCTGTGCTGGTTGGGTTTTCCATCTATATTTTCAATTAAATGAGGAATTTGTGTAATGTGGTTTAGTCGTTTTGGCGGATAGGTGTGATGCTTGTAACTGCAAATCTAATTCTTTCAGCCCGCGTTGAAATATTTGTAGTTACATATTTTATTGAAAGCACGTTTGAGAATAGAAATTTCAGAAAACAAGGTCAAACATATAAATCCATATCTTACTAAAAAGAGTTGGTATTTGTTTTTATCTAATTATTGGTTAAGAGTTTTTAAGATGGAAGAAATTAAAAGAGTAGGTTAATTGCTATAGAGTTAAGAAAGAGTTATTCTTTAAATTACTTTTAAGGTTTTTTTAATTGGTTAAACTTTTTTTAGATGTAGGAAAATAGGTGAAATTGTGTTAGAAGTTGGTCAACTACTTGTTAAAAAGGTCAACTACTTGTTATTTTAAATGATTTGATTTTTTTGAATAATGAGAGGAATCAATTTGCACTATCTATAACAAATTTTGGTCCACTTAAAAAATCTCAAATTCAAAATAATATATATATATATATATATATATATATATATAATGCATTGATATAAAGCAAGCATTTTTAAAAACATTTAAAAAAAACATATTAATTAGTTACCTATAATCAATTTTAATTTTAGTTATAATCCATTTGAATTTTAATTTTAGTTATAAGAATACTTTAAAAAAATTAACATATTGATTATATAATTAAAGTAGTTTATTTTAAATTTATATTTTTTATATTTAGAATATGGTATTTATTTTACATTTATGCTTTTCATTTAAGTGTTATTACATTGGAGGCACATTTTATCAAATTCATGAAAATACAAAATATGTATGTTGGTTTTAAGTGTGACTCATAGTTTATGTTCCTTATTTGGTGGACTCTTTGAGTCTCCTCATTGTCTGAGTCTCTAGCCTAGCACCATGTACCATGATCACAAAAGTGGTAGGTAAGGTATTTATGCCTCCATCCATACCTTGCAAATTGCATAAAGACCTATACCTTCTTCCATTGAAAGACTTGCCCATATATGTCTTACACTACCAAACTTCAAATCATTAGGTTACAGCTAGAAGGTGTGGCCTCCCCTAGTGGGAGGTTCAGTCCAAATCTTCAAAGGTCTTAAGATCAATATAGATAATTTGATCATTTCAACACCTATCCCGATCTAGAATTGGGATGTGATTTGCTAGGACCTTCGTCGTTGTATTTATTGTCCAATCTATCGATACAATCTACTGTGTTGCAAAGGGAAACATATTTAAATGCAAACAACTTCTTGGAAACAACCATGAAAGTTTAGACTTTTAATAGAACACCCTTTCTTTGAAACAAAAATTTTAAGTCAAACTAAGAGATTGCAAATGAGTTAACATACTACGTAAGAGAAACGTT